>JAIPRL010006161.1:0-28620 GCA_025469235.1 Pemphigus obesinymphae | reverse complement strand
CGTTGGGTAGACCCGCACATATAACTGATGGAACGGCTACCGCAGCCGCTGTCAGGCTGGTACTGGTCACTTGGTCCCTTAAGCTATCTCCACATCCAAGTACGCAATTTTGTTTTCCCCGCGAACAATGAAAAGTACTATAGATTAAAATTAAAATTTATAACTTGGGTGGTAATCTTGACTTGTTCCCTTTTTATTTTTTTATTTTTTTGTGGATGAGGGGAATTTTTAATATTTATTTAGACATTTAATAATTGTCAAGCTACTGTTACGGTAGAATACTAATGATAATAAAATCACTAAATTGAGTGTTGTTGAATATTTAAAGTTTCAAAATATTAAACAATATTTACCTTGTGTTTTGCGTTAGCTATTTTATCTACACAAACGAAATAAATATTTTAAATTAACTGCATCTAAAATCTCTTAACTGTACATTACAGTTGCTCTATATCTACTCAAAATGGGTAAATAATAATAATAATAATTTGTAATTTGTATATAAAAAATTTTCCTTTGCAATATTAAAATAATTATAGGACAATATTGTTTGTTTTGTATATAGACCATGGAACTATATATTATTTAATATTTATAAGATTAAAACATTATTTATTAAAAGTAAACGTCCTTATAACCTGAGCATTATTTTCAAAAGACAAATATTAATAACAATAATACTGTATGTACCTATTTGGAAATTTTAATTTAAATATTGTTTTCATGCAAATAGTGGAAAAAAATATAATTTTCTTAAATATTATTTCCGGAAAATGATATACTCAAGACGTAATGCACATATGTAATATATATTTAAAAAAAAAGCTCCATTAATGTTACAAAATATTAAATTTTTCATTTCAAACGAGTCTTTTTACAGCCCTAATTATGATATATATATAGGCGGTATGAAGTATTCTATTCATAGTACAGCACGGATCGTTTAAAGTTTATAAAACATCCCATCCTTATAAAGTATCCGTACATACTATGCCTCTTAGATATTGAAATTTTATAAAATTCAAAATTTAATTTCCAAACATATATATAATATACAATATATTATATTATAAATATAAATTGAGAAAACGGTATTATGAAAATTATTTTTAATGAGATTATTGCTGTTTTCATCGAGTGCAGTTTATGCACAGACGATGATATACAGGGACAATATTTGACACCCGATAAACAGCCATATTGTCCCTACTAACCGATGGTTTTTTGGCACAGTAATGTACGTACAGCCATATTTTGACATCCATAAAAGGACAAAATAATTATTACCACCAGTACGACACCAAATTATTAATTAGCCTATAATTAATGATTATTTTATGAATTTAAAGGTATAAAATTATACAAAATCATTTGACGACCATTTTATATTGCAAATTAATAATATTATTGTACCTATAAACCTATACTGATATATATAGTATAGTATATATATATAGTATATACTATACTATATAGTATATAATATATATAGTACATATAGTGACGATATGGCTTCAATACTCGCCATGAAGACCTATATATATAAATATGCTCGATAAAAGGGTCAAAAGAATTGAAATGAAATTAAAAATATGTTTGTAGTTTATTTAGCTATACGAGTGTCAACACTGTTCTATTATAGGGCTGTCTAATCTATTTTCTATGCATTTTACTGATGATCTGCGCTTATACTGCAAATACCTAATGCATAAGTATCGTTCAGTAATATCCGATCTTAGCGATGCAAATCTATGGTAAACTAAAGTTGATAGACAACCTAGTGCCTGTGTATTCGCAGTCTGAAGCGATCGGCGCCATTTAAAATTAGGCTCACGTGTGTTATAATGTTATATATTGAATTTAAGAGATTACAATTACTTTTTCGTAGTACATAATGTACTCTTTAATGCAAACAAGAAGACATTATATATACATATCGATTGAAGTACTCAATCATAATATTTAATTAAAATGTATTGTTTTATGTACTCTAACGTAAATTTAAAAAAATATATTTGTTATTTAATAAAGTGATATAGATATAATGTTCATATTAGTATTTAAATGGCGCATACAACTAAAAATAGTATAGATTGACCATAAAGAATACAAAAAAAAATTAAATTAAAAATTTTATAATAATTTATAAATATGAGTAATATATCCATTATATAATTAGATAATCTCAATAGTAATATATTTTACAAATATATATATATTATACAATATCATAAATATATATATATATATATATATATAAGCTAAACTAAGGGCAATTTAGGTGTTTTCTAGGTAAGGAATCTAAAACGATTAATTATTTATTTAAAAAAAACATATTTTACGATTGCAAATTTTCATCAAAATGATTTAATCTATATGTTACATTGTCCCGTTAGCATACCATATATTGCTTAAAAATTAATGCAAACTTCTGCAGGTGAGTAATTTTAAAATATGTGAGAATATGGACCATTATCCTTGAATAATTATATTAAAAATCCAGAATTCCAAATCCTTTGAAGAATATTTTTAAAACGTGGCTTAAAAACATACATATTGTTTAGCGTAATGACAAATTAATACATTACTTTTATAAGTTTAAATCTGTTATTACAGTTATTGCGTTTCACATTCCTAAAAATAATATTTCATTACTAATTTAGTTTATATTTTAAGTTAATATTAACATTTAATTTAAAAATATAATTATTTTAAATCTTTCTCAATTCAGTTATAATATCTTTATTAAATAATAACTATTTGGTTGTGATTATACAGTGCAAATTAACAAACCCAATTAGTATGACGAATTTAGAAATATTCTACAAAATTTTAAATAATCTTAAAAAAAACCGTTATATTTTAATCATACTTTTTACTATGTACACTATACCTAATGCTACCTAATACTACCTAATACTATTTGTATATATTTTTTTTTATCATTACTGTATGCTGTTAATAATTAGTAGTAATAATGAAACGAATATTTTTTAATGTTATAAAACTCGGCTTTATTTATACTTTAAAATTTCTCTACGAGGATGACAACACGGTGTGTTTTTGCATTATTATAATATTATGTAGCTATATAACTAATTAATTTTATCTAACGTTATTGTTATTGTGTAGGTATATAATGAACGATATTGAAATGCATAAAAAATAATATTAAAATGTAACTCGATAAAGTAAAAAAAAAAAAAACATCTTAAACTATAAAATAAAATAAATGTTTTAAAAGTTGGATTACGCTGCAGTGTATATGCTAAATCCGCCGAACGCGAAAGAAATTGTTTTTAAATCGAGTTTCTGAAAATGTGGTTATATATTTTATCCATCTACCGAAATATAATATGATTATTACTATTATGTAATGGCTAAGATCTCGAATATTGTAAATCCACAAATACTCATTGCTTCTTGTTTAATTATACGATAAATCCCTTAAGATTTAAGGGTCAAAAATATTATATTATATAGGTATATATGTGTGTGTGTGTATGTGTGTATATGAATACATTACGCAGATAAGTGTACTTTGTAAATGAATGTACAGTTTGTGAAACGCCTAACAAATAATAATAATAATATTGTCATCTCCTGCACTATAGGGATTAACAAATTAAAATTTTTAAAAAAAATCCACTTATATATTTTATTCATTCTATTTGTATATATAGTGAGCGGGGAGGGAGGTCTGACAAATTTTAATATTCTAAATTATTGTAATCAACTGTGAATAATAATCCTAAAACGTTTATATATTATACATAAAGGTACAACTGGCATACCCTTTTTTAATAATTTATCACAGCTAATATTTTATGCTAAAAATGATTTTAGTCGATACATATATAAGTTACACAAGTTCAGAATTGATTATAAATTATAATATCAATAATAATTTACTAAATAAATATAGATAGGTGCCCAAATACATTGTAATTACCTATGTAAATTAAGTGTTTTCAAAAAGACATAAATTTTTCCCCTAAAATAAATAAGTAACCTAACTTGTTTACTTGACTTTTCATTGAAAAAAAAAGTAATGAATTTAATTTGGGGTCACAATAAAAAAAATTACAATATATGTATACTTATTCAGGTATTTAACATATTTTCAATTTCGGACAAAATTACGTTTTTGGTTACTTTTAGTGTTCTATATGTTATATAGGTAAATTATTCTTGACCGTTGGATAATTTATCAATATTATCCTTGGATTCCATAATTAAAAAATTTAATTAGCATATTGATATAGTGGGCATAGAAATGTAAATCCAAATTTTCAACCAATTGGAGTGTATGTGGCGTGTAGGCCTAATAATTGTTTATAAATTATTTCATTGCCAAATAGAGGATTTTCTAAGATCACAACGAATACGTACAACGTGGCCAATGAGTATTAGAATGTTTTTTTTTAAACAAAACTGTTATAATATAATGTATTTTTGGTTTCAAGTAATTTCATTACAATACTATTAAAATTACGTATAAAAATTAATGCAATTACTTACGAATGAATGTAATGGAATCACGTAATATCGTTACTATGAACTAGTAGGAGTTTCGTTAGAGTAGGGGTATATATAGGATTTAAGGATCTTTGAATTCGTCCCGGTGTTGGTTAATTTCAAACAATATATACTATATTACTTATTATAAGTAGACAGATACGTGCATGTCATAAAGTAAATCTATTAACTTAGGATAATTTTTTCTCTGCCTTAAGACATGTATAAACTTTTCTTCGTATATATTATAATATATATATATATACTATAAATAGTTTATAATAAAGTGCTTGGAAACTTTAGATAATAATATTATCATATTTAGAACGAAAACACGGTAGCTTTAGAATAATTAATTATATATACGTGATAGCTGATACTCCTTATGAACGTGTCATTTTGCCGGCTTTCAATGAATACACTGCACGATTCTATAACTCAAAGTATTTTTAAATTGTACAGGAGAGTGTTTTCAAGATTCGATATCCAAAATGTTTGTATAATATAATATATATATACACGAAATATATAATATAATATAATATAATATATATATATATACGAAATATATACATATATGTAGGGTTAATCTCAAAATATTAATTTGCTTGGTATGTAAAAAGTTCAAAAAAGAAAATATAAAAAAAAAAAAATCAGATTTTTAACCCTTCGCCAACGATATTTTGAGATTACCCTATATATATATATATATATATATGTATATGTATATTGTATATGTTTAGTAAATCTATAGTTAGGACTAATAGCTCAGTCAATACTAGTTTTAACTATATAAATAGACATAGCAGATCAATTAAAACTAATAAATTTAACTATTACCTAAATATTGAATTGCTTTCAGATCAAATATATCGTTTACATAACCTATGTGCAGTATGAAACAAAATCAATTATCGGGACGTCAATTTAAAATTTTTAATTTTTCATATATATTTATCAAAAAAATTACTGATTTAGTGAAACTACATATTATATTGTTTTTATTTCTTGACGGCCCAAAAAATGGGTATTTTTATAATTATTTTTAAATCTACTATAAGGATTATAGAGAAATATAAATATATATTATTTTAATTTGAACAACCAGAAAATGGTTCGAATTCCTTGAAAATATGAACCTAGATCACATTTATGTTTTATTTGAAAAAAACGAATGGCGTTCGCGTGCCATTCACCAAGTATGAACTTGAACGCATAAACAATGTTCTTTTAAAATACTGAAAAAACAAAAACCCCCGACAAGTACGGGATGAACGTACTTCGCTTATCAGATAGGATACCCTTACAATTTGATGACTAGATGTGTTGCATTTGAAAACAACGATAAATCATTATGATGTATACATTCAAAAAAATAATTCTGAGCTGGGCTTTGGTGTAAGTAGGACTATATAATGGTCAGATATACAACCATTCAGTATTTATATTTCACTGATAAGAACAAACCTACACTGAAAAAAATACGGTTGAAAATGATAAATAATATTTGTTATCCATTAACAAATCTACCATTTGTTACATCGAAAATATTTTTATCACAATGGTATAAATATCATTAGATCGATAAATATAATTTTATCAGTTTGACAGTAAATTTTCAAAATGATAATAACCCTTTTAAATCTACATAACATCAAAAACATATATCACTTTTATATGCGTTATGTTAAAACAAAAATCATTTTATCTTCCCAAAAATTAATTATACACACATTACATGGCTTTTTTTAAGCCCTTTACTTTATAGGAAAATAGATATTGAAAAATTATAAATAGACAACTGTTCAATAAACAAAATGTTTATCGGCTGTATAGTGATAGTAATTTTCTTGATTGAATTGGTATATTTTTTTATCAATATTACCAATAATTTTTTTTCAGTGTGTAGCAATAATTGTAATTGTGTGTGACCTTACTATTTATAATAAAGTTAATATTTATTTACAAAATACAACTCCTATTGTCAACTATATATATATATGATTTTATATTTGATTGGAATAAGAAAATTTTTTGTACAACGATGTTTATTTTATTTTTTTCTCTGTAATCAACTTTTCATTTAATACAATATTCACTACCAGTATTATCTACTCAATGAGTGAAGTACACATTTTCAAAAAAAAATGTTGTTGTAACTAAAAAATAGTTTCGTTACTTCTTTTACTGAAAATTAAAGTGATTATGTTACTTATTTATATTAATAATAAAAACAGTAATTTTACCTATCCTTTATTCTTTTTTACGTTATTATATTGCCATAAAACAATATTTCAAATTATACTATTAAGTATAAAAAATAAAATAATTTTTTCTAGAAGATTTTATAAGTTACTCGTCAGTACCAAGTAATAAATTTTTGCATGCATGAAGTAAAAACTAAAATAAAATCCAATAATCTACTTTTATTTCGTTATGTTAGTTGTTTGATTCTATTGGCAACTAGAGGATATTGGAATGAATTAAATATTTAATTTTATAAAATTAATTTTAATTGGTATAATTTAGTAAAAACTAAATTTCACTAAACATTTCAGTTAAAACTAGTTTTTATTAGTTCTTATAATTATTTATTATTTATATGATTTTACAACATAAAAAATGCAGTGTATACATAAATCATACTTGGGTAAAAAAATCGATAAATATTACGTAGCTAGTTGGTAATTATTATAGAATAAATTTAATTATCCGTAGGTACACACATACCTATATTATCGCATATTAACTCATGGTAATCTTGGGTAAAACGACATAGCAGTATAATAAAATTATGTAAATGTATAGCAATCATTTCTGGCACCTTTTATTATTATTATTATTATATTTTTTTTTTTTGTCTTTTTATAAAAAAAAATACTTAAAATTTTAATGAATTTACTTATAATTATTATTATTAGTCAATTTAAATTACTAACGAGAAATTAATTTCATTATAGGTAAAAGTAATTTTTGTTTTATTTATAATAATACAGATTTGTTTGCCACCTTTTTTATATATCGGACATATTATTGCTGTTATCCACTCCTCGGTAATTTTCTCCCATTTTCAAAATGTATTTTATTAATTCTATCCTATTATTATATTGCATTCTATTAGTCCCTTTTCTATAGATTTGTAAATATTTCTCCTCGTATCCTATCTTCTTTCGGAGATGTTATTTTGTACATCGTTAAATAAGAATGGGTTCTCCAGCTCTTTACGATTTAAAAATTGCTTGAAAAATTTAGTCCATTTCTGCAATTTCTCATCGCTGAATGTGATTAAAGTACCATTCTCATTTCATACAAAATTCTGAGTTCGTTTGTACTTTAATAAAATCTAAAAAACTCAATTCCACAAAAACCTATACTTTTATTTTGTTTATACGTATTTCGATAACGATGTTATTATCTTCAGTATGCAATAACGACAATAACGTTTGTACACTTTACTTAGCGCGCCTTATTTATCTGTATAGGTTTCGTGTGTTATGTTTTACATAATATTGTTCTGATTTCTTTACTATGTTCTGGATATGTTTTATATTCACTTGCCTCAGAGTATAATACTTGCTTTCCATTGATCACTTTTGTAATTGCCCATTCATACATAATTGTATAAAGTTAATCATAATATTTTATCATAATTAGTCACGATGTTAATCTCTTCATTAATGCCCATTTCAATATCTCTCTAGGGTTTCTATAATACGTCTTTTTTAGATCAATAAATACCACACACAACTTTCTCTAATTTTTTCTGTATTCTTTTACTATCTGTCTATATTCAAAATATTGGCTCCTTTGTTGACCTCACAGGCATAAGCTCAAAATGATTTCTCCTAACCAATAACTCACTTCTTACTCTCTTACCTCTTACCTTTTCTCAAATTGTCATACTGTGATCCATAAGTTATATCCCTCTATACTACCACATTTTATTTTTGCATATCTCTTTTACCGTTATACATTGGTTCCGTACAATTCTTCCTCCACGCATTAAGAATTTTCCCTTCAATTTTATTTGCCGTAGGTGTCACCTAAGCTCCCTAATGCTTTCCACACTTCTACTTGTACACCATTCAGTCCCATCGCTTTCTTAATTTTAATTTTCTTTACACTGTTTTTTTCTCATATTAAATCTACCACACCCAAATTCCATTCAACTTTATCTACTACCTCTCTCGGTAACCCTTCATTTAATAATTCTTTAAAATAATCTTTCTATCTGCTATCACCCTATTCTTGTCAATACTCTCTTGTCCTCTTCTTTAAATACTAATCTTTAATTCTTAATATCTCTAGATTGATTTTCTCTTCCCTTAGCCAGCTTATACACATCTTCTTCACTTATTTTATTCCTAATCTTTCATACAACTCATTATGTTTCCTTAATTTAGCTTTACTTACTGCACTTTTTGCTGTTCTTTACATACACTTTTATACTCTACCAAATCTTTCTTCTCCCTGTCTTTCTGCAATTTCTTAAACTGTGTTATTTTTTTTAACAAAACAATGTTGCAACTAATTAAATGTTTAAATATTTTAAGTTCTTTTGGTTATTTTACAGGTTATATTAACATCAAGTTTATCTCTCTAATACTATTCTCTCAATCGTACAGGCCACATTGAAAAAGTTATTTGGAAAAGATTGTATTTAAAGTTTTAAATTATAATATATATAATAGATATTATAGTAACCTACAAGATACTAAAACTAATCAACTTCAACTTCAAATCTTTAAGAATATAATATTTTTAACCTTTACAATGAATTAGAGCAAAAATTAAAAAAACATTTTTAAACCAGAAATCCATCTTAAATCAATCTTATATATGAAATACTAACTTTAAACACCGTTTTTTCCAACAAAATAAACATTACTTTTTATGATTTAATTTCCCTGCCAGTTTTTGCGACAGCTTATGTTTTTAGTTTGAAAATAAGTTAAATTTGAACAATATAAGCTATTCGTACTTATATAATATACTTGGTAAATATAGCAGCGTTATCTAATTTTAATTGTCATTCGACCTGGTTAAGTCAAATGCAGGATGTACTTTATAATGCTGAATTTGGGGAAATTAATTGATTTAGTAAGGAAAAAACACGTTTACGAAATGTTTCTGACATTAATTACATTAATTTATGGCGAAAATATTATATTAATAAATTATTTAGTAACAAGAGGGGAGAAAAAATAATATAAACACTTAGTTTTTTCCAAAAAATTTAATTTCTGATGAGACTATGAAGGATGTATATACTTACGGTAGGTATCAATTTAAAATTATTTAATATATCATGATATAGATTTTTTTTTAAATTTACTTGACATCTAGATATACTACAGAAAGCAATATCATTAGCTTATTTATTTATTATTTTAGTTTTTATATAGAACTACTCCATAATAATTTTTCTCTTCCATTTCGGGCGACGTATTTAACGTATTTCACGTATTCCACGTATTACGTTTATTTACAAATAGATATCTCTTCTACAATATATTTTTTTGTTACCTAGCTGTACATAGGTGATTAAATTTTTTATTAAATAAAAAACAAATAATTTTAATAATTATTTTAACTTTTTTTTATAGTCAAAAACCCTGAAACAACATGTGATAACCATGTTATGGAAGGAAAAAGTTAATTTTCGACATGTATATCCTATGATAATTTTAATAATAATTACTCCTGTTATCTTTTTTTTAAATTAAAATATTTCTTTAAAATGTAGCTTATGGTAACAATCGTATAATATACATGAATTAAAATATGATAATATACGGACATTTTTCTTCTATACTGCACCTTATTGCTTAATTTATAAGTTTCGATAAGCAGGAGATATAAAACACGGAGTCCATTTTCTCCCCCTGGAGGTTCAAAAGTCGTAAACCCGAAAATTTATATTAGAAAGGTCATGTGTTCGAAAATATATTATTTCAAAAGTAATATCATGTACGAAAACTTTCATTGCGAAAGGTCATATCTATTATTGCGTTCGTAAATATTATTGTGATACACTGCGTATAGCCAATAACACGCTGGTCGGTTAGGTAGGTATACGACACATTGGTCCGGCAATATTCAGTTCGATCACAGGGGACACCCGAATTTTTACGTGTGTTTACAAAAAAATGTGTAACACTCGTAATCATTTTGGCATGTCCGACGTATGGACAAAGGTTAGGTGCATATAGTTTCGAAAACACTATACACGACCACGACGTGTCGACCATGACCAAATGCGCGTTATTTAGACTGTACGGTCGTCGACCCATCTCCGATACCGCGACAATAAATAAAAATGATTTTTTTTATCGCGTACCGTACTGTTATAAAGAGATTTACTCGCGTGTTCGAATTGGCACGAACGGACAATACATTATGAGTATTATAGTGTATAAAAACGGTGAGTGGGCGGAGGATGGGAGAGCAGACACAAAACGCATCGGAAACACATCACATACGTCTTACGATAATTAGTATTTTCGGGGCCGAATGCCAAAATATCGGGCGTCAAAGCCACTTAAAAATGGCGTTCATATATATATATATATATATATATATATATATGTATATGTATATGTATATATATGTATATGTATATAATGGTGTTGGCGTCTTGGCGCAAAATCCCGGCGGCAATAAACATCGACGTCGATCGTCGACTGTTGGGAGGAGGAGAGCACGATTGAGGGTTCGGAGATCGTTTCAGACGTCTGTACGAAACTTTTTCTTTTACCTCCCCCCACCCCCCACCCCCAACCCACCTCACTGGTCTAATTGTCTCACCGCGCTCCTTATCGATAGTCGCCACTTTTCCCGCTGCCCGTCACACGAGCATTTATCATCCTTCTTCATGACATTATCACGCGGATTAAAAGAAACATGTACGCATCACAGACGGTATACATATACATATATATATACTATACGTATATATAAACTTATTATGTGGATCACACGTATACACAACACCCCTGGCCTGTATACAACACACACGGACAATCAGACGACGTGACATCTTATCTGTCTACCGTGGAAAAAAAAATTTAAAAATTTTTTTTTCGTATAAAATGTATTTTCGACGACATTTATTGTACACGCGTGATAACACGTATAATAAACAAAACACATTTTATACGTATTTGACGATCAAAATCGTATACGGTTTTAATTTTTCCACGACATTCTACCGCGGTCGATTTAACGATTGCCAACCACGTCCAAACCGCAGTCGATCCGTTCACAATATGCCTATATATATGCACATTATACTGTAGATTCTATAATATTATAATATACACTATGGAATAAAGAAATTCCAAACAACGTTATGCGATTTGCCGTAATTCTACCGCCGGTAAACTATAATATAGGTATATACATTGTAACGGCCAAATTCCATATAAACCCGGGTCGGACTGGGCCCTCGGCTAATTATGGGCCCCCTTACAGCTCATATTCAAATAACATTAATATTTATTAAGAATTCTGCACAAATTTTGTTTTTTCGGTTCCCGTATCAATTCACTAAATAATAAATTATTATCATGTGCCATTCTGGAATCATTGTCAAAAATTCTAAACGATTGATCTGTTTTTCAAATGTATAGGTGTAGGTACCTATTTACATTTGTTAGTTAAATACATGCATTACGCATGCGCTTTTAGACCAAATGTAAGTACTTATTTATATATATATATATATATATATCACTAATCTTAAAATATAATACTGAAATGGAGTTATAATTTATAGTTTCATTATTATATATTATATTGACAAAATTAACATAATTTCAGATTTGACTATTTACCACATCATCAAGATACTCCAAATTTAACTCGTTATAAAATAGTTTTTCGATTTTTAAACCCTTAAACTTATAATACTATCGAGTTTAATCCATAGAAATGACACATAATATCAATAACTTTGTTTGGAAACCACCATAGTCAAAATGTTTGAATAGCCGATCTGTTTTTGTAGGCCCGTAAAAGAATGTTAAAATTTTTCCATCAAATATACATTACGATTTTGGTTAAATTATTTACTATATAATTTATTTTTTAATACTGGGATAAATTGAATATTTATTTTACAACGTCCGGGCTCTATAACATAATGTTATGTTCCTTTATTATTAAAATTCGCAATATTCCAGATTTGACCATTTATCTCCTCACGCGTCAAGCTCCAACATAGATTCATTATACTATAAAATACAATATTGTATTTTCTTATCTTCTATTTTTGTTTTATCTAAATACTAGATTTTAAATTTTCTTCGAAACTAAACATTTATATTCCATGGTTTTTATTAGAAAAATTCACTATAATATCACTTATAACTCACCATAGACCTTCAAATTTGAATCTATTTTCAAATTGTCTATGTATTTTTTTAGCACAAATTTCGAATTTAATACCTACAATTCGTACAAACACTGACACACTTACACACCATCTATATATCACAGTAAAAATTATAAACGAGATAAAATTTTAGTAGAATTAAAATGTTGTATTACAGTTTTGGAAAGATTGATATTTTATAGTTGGCTAATTTGTATAAGCCTTTTCGAAAACAAAATAAAAGTACATTTAAAAATTTAATTATTTCAAAAAATGTACATAATACTCTTTTAAAAATAAAATAAATATATATATAAGTAAAACTAATATATATTATGAAAAATATTATTAAAAAATAATATGTACTGATAATATGATGATGATATTATAATCTTTTTTTTAATACTATCGGCACATATTCTTTTGTTTATACAGGTATTATTTTTTATAGTATATATTAATTTTACTTATATACGATTATGAATTGTTATTTTTTTATGAAATAAATAAATTTCTTAAAGGCGATTTGACTACATCATTACAACTATGACGAGCAACTATATATTATTTCACATAATTTTATGGAATTTTAATCTATAGAGTTGGACAGCATTTCAGATGCAAACGTCAAAACTGTGTAGTTTCTAATAGATCCTGTGGAACCGGATGGTCCACATTGACCACTTTCGACCGCCGCGTTTTTAAAATTTCAGGAAATCGACAATATGCTTGTAATTTTATGTAAACATTTTACAATAATATCCGTATCATAATCTACGATAACCATATACAATAAACGAATTTTGTAAATAAACTGCGCCTTTTTCGTCCATCTGCGTGCCTATTGAAATACTCAAGGAAGTTGTAATAAGCCAAAGAAGGTATTTTTAAAGAAAAACTTCCAAAATATAACTGTTTAATCCAGCAATATTCTGATTGTTATCACATTATACGCTTAAATAAACAATACATATACAAAAGTACATAATAATATCTAAGATCATTTTCAATGGATGTAGCGACTTCGACCATTGACTGTGTCCTAATTCCTAAATAGTTTCCAGCGACATTCTTGCCGTTCGAAATGTTTACTATTGTTTGGAAAACGGACTTCTTGAATTTCTCCATTATCTAACATTGCCAATGTTTTCCACTATCAACTTTCTATAAAGATGCCTGGTACTATAACAGTCTATGGTTATTTTGGTCAAGTAATTGCCTGCAATAGGTTACCGATTTCAAGTACTCCAATATTATTCTATTATACAGTTTTTGGTGTTGAACAATAATTGTGAAAATTAATTTAATATTCGTATAAAATTAAAATATATCTAAAAATATTTCATACAAATTAATGGGTGGATCGAAAATTGCGAAGAAAAAAAATCTGCTATGGAGTAAAAAAAAGTACCAGTCTTCAGGAACGTATGATAAGGCATCGTGCTCTATTCCGTATTCTTTATTCCCAAAAGTATATCGTTATAAAATATATTTATTGTAGTAAAATGCGTAATGATTTTATTGCTGTAATGTGGTTTACCAGCACGGAGGCAATCCCTTATCGGCATGTTATTTGGGAATCCATTGTGTTCTGCCCCCGGCAACTGTTTCATCTGATTTATTAATGTAATCTGTGATAATATCGTAATCGGTTTTCTCCGCCATATTAAATATTATTATTCATTTAAATTACTGTTGAAAATATACACACAAAAACATGTATCTAGGGGAGAATGGGGCAAACGTTGCAAATCAATTATTATAGAGAAATTAATTCAAGACGTTTACATCTATGTACACAATGTTCTATGAAACGTTTTAATCTTATGATGGTTAATTTCGATGATAACGAATTTGTTGTTATACACGCTTGCCACATTTTTTGTTGTTCAACTAAAATAAAACTGTGAGTCATGACCAAATTAATTTTTGACGTTACAAATTTTTGTGATGTGAAATATTAATTTATAGGTATTAGTTTAATTAAATGTTAAACTTAAATCGGGCGCATGGGTCAGTGACACATATGTAACACATATTATATAAAGCATGATATTAATTATTTTTATGAAATATTCGTTTTAATGAAAACCCCTGAATTGCTGAATTGCTTTCATATAATTTTATATTGATTTTATTTTTATTTTATACAAATAATATATTTACTCAAAATATTAAAATCTGTCTACAAAAATAGGTTACTTTTTTTAATATATGCATTCCAATAATATTCTTGAACAAAATTATTGATTAATGGATTAAGGTTTTAGAATTCTCGGTTAGTAGTAAATAATATTGTAATTATTTTGTGCAAACGTTAAATTTATCTAATGAAATAAATAATTGTCTTGCCGTGAACCATCATGTCTTCCTGGAATACTACATAGTGCAACATTTTCCAATTTTTTGAAAATTATTTTTTTAATTAAGTCAAAAATTAAAAACGTTTATATATATTTATTCGAGTTTTAAGTTAATTTCCATCAATTTCCAAATAAAATCACGTAAAAATTAGTTTAATATGACTGACATAACTATAACTCTCCCCCTATTGTAATTTTTGTTTTTTTTTTTTTTTTTTTGTGTATTACTCTGTTTCGTAAAAGTCGGAAGTCGGGACCGTTAAAAAATAAACAAAAAAACTCATAGTCAGATATATGGCGTACAATATAAGGTCGAAAAATGAGAAGGAATACATAGAAAAATAAAATGAACAAAAAAATATATATATATATATAAATAAATAAAAAAGACACGTATGGAATATTTCTAGAAGGAAAGGCACGGTGTTTGCGTTTGGGATGCAGCCGAAAAGTTATTCGCCGGGGAATAAACGATAACCCGAACTATACGATGACTAGGGACTAGAATGGATTTTCGACAATTCCGTACAGTGTACACGCATCTAATGCGTACATAGGTATATACAGAGTGATTTAAAAATATTTATTTCGAGAACATTTACAATGATTTCACTTATAATGATTCGAACTAGTATTTGTGATCCTTGTACATCCATCTTAGTTGTACGTATATAAAGAGGACGCCATACCCCGAAAAATAATCCGTAAAAACATAATTTCGTACTTCGAGTACCTTATCGGTGAGAATAGCCACAGATACATATTTTTATATAGGTATCTAAGTAAAAATCTGACCACATTTACTACATATTGACTGAGCCATATTTTTGTTTGATATTAATATTATTAATTTGTTATTAAAGTCTTCTGGTAAAAGTTAGAAAAAGTTCTCTTCTTTTATTTGATTTTAATATTAATGATCTACGATCATTCTGAAATCCATAAAATGTAAAGTACGAAGGTATGTATAAAATAGTTTTTTTTTAATACATATCACCATAACACAACAACAAAAACTACTTTTAAAATGTATTAAAATATTTTTAAATTGTCGGAATTTAATTTTTCTTAAAATTTCATAAAAAATTTACTACACAAAACCCTTAAAAAAATAAAAACGGGTGTGTGACGTCCTCGTAACGCTTATAATTCACAGTGAATGGTGATTATATAATATATACAGCTCAGATGACCTGTCTATATTTTATAAATAATAGTATAAACGGTAAAATCCTTTCGAGAAATATCTCGTAATACATTTTTAAATTGAAAATAGTGATTATACCATTTAAAGGATATATTGAAAATAAAAACCCAATACTTTTCTAAACTTCAATGACCGTTCTACGACCCGTGTTAAAATAATCACTCTGTGTGTTCGCGGATTTCCGTAATAGGGTGTAATTCCCACCCCCTTGGATTTCACTAGTGTTTATATATAACAGAAATTCTTCTGTCAACAGTATTGTATTTTGATAACGATTTTATTTCCACAGCCATTTCCTACCTACCTGTATTATAATAGTAATATGTAGTTATTATACGATTAAGTTTAGATCAATATTTGTACTTTTCCCGAAAATAAAAGAATATTACTAGAATCGTACTTGATTTCTAATTTTAAATTTGTTTTTACTCATTTCATAACAACGGTATACAGGTAATATTACTAGGTAATGATTTTATTCGATGATGAAACAGTTATTGAAAATTTAAATAAGTTGATTTTTCGAACTCATTGAAAACATTTTCGTTAAAAGCAGATTTAAAGCGGTATGTCATCACTCTATATAGTTCTAAATAGTCAAAACGCAATCAACAACGTGTTCGGTTATAACATAACACTAATATAACTATATAGTATGAGTAATCTGATCCGTATCAGTATGTAGTGTGTATATTATTTATACGGTATAATGTACCGAAAGTTCTCGAATCCAGTGCCATGAAGACCTGCAGATAACCTGTTATGAAAATAATAAAATACAATAGGATAAATATTATAGAATTGAAAAATCGTAATGAAATATATGAAAACCAGTAAGTCAGCGATGAATTACCGCAAAATATTTATAGTTATATTTGTATAAATTAAAATCTTTTGAAAAAACTTTTTTTATTTAAAAAAAAAAAAAGAAAAAAATGCGAGATATTAAATATTACGATAGCGTTTTCGTCGTCTCTCTATTACTCGTGTATACCTTAACCTCCGTAGTATACATAATTTATTATAAAACATTACAGCGTTTGATTATAAAACACTCTTCCGAATGCGCACGCTTAAAAGGTGATGAAAAAAGTTCAAACTTTTTTAAAATTCATATTGTAACTATATTCGATCATAAATTATAAGCTTTTATGCAACGGCATTAGGCCAACAATCTTTTTTTTATTCTCCGTGCCAAGAGTTTCTATATAAGCTCATGATATACTATTATATATATATATATATAGGTTTCTCTAATCCAAACATACCCAGTCTGAATTTTGATCTTGCCCATGATGTTATTCCGTGGGCGTGGTGGTTGCAGTATATATATATATATGTACGAAAATATACACCCGAAACTGTACACATACATATATATATATATATATATATATATATAAGGAGAAAGAGAAAGAGAGATAGAGTGCAGTGAGACAAACGGTTAATATTCCAGAATTTGTCAAAGTCCACTACTGGTATACCGCTATGAGCTGGGTGTGTATTATACAGGGTGATTTTTCATCATTGACAAGGCCATAATATATATCTTGGATAGTATAAATAATAATTATTGTGAAATGTTTTCCAGAAATTTATTAGTGTACTACATCTATTCCGTGTGGTTTTTTTATAATCTGATCTGAAATTTTTCACCCTCCCTCGTTTACCTATATTTTATGAAAACTCTATCGACTTTCGATTTTCAAACGACAGCCTACGATTTAAGCACATTATATATATATTAATATTAAAAAATATATTTCTATGAGAATTTTTACGTTTTGATTTTTTAAATCCGACGAACAAATATTACCCGAGCACACCCCGCAATCGTTCGGATCTTTGAAGCGGCGGAATGGAGACGCACGCTGTATAATAGCACGTACAATGGTCGTTCAGTAATGAGTAATGACGCGTACTATACTGCAGTACTTCACCGCGTCCTGAAATTTGAATGCTTATTACTCGGGTGATGTTCGTCAGGTTAAAAAAAAAAAAAAAATTCACCACGTGAAAATACTAATAAAAATGTGGCCACTTGGAAAACTTGAAAGTTGATATATAGTTTTAACGAATATAGGAGAGTGATAAAATATTGAAAAATATGATGAAATATAGAATGAAGTATATAGGAATAACTTTCAGACGAAATTCGCGACCAGGAATAAAGAAAAAATATATACAAGTCCTGCGTTTTTCTGAGGACAAAGATAGGAATAATAATCGCATTGTATACCGCATCATGACCGCAAAACGTCCTGTATACGGAATGATTAACATAATAAGCAAAATAACCCTATTTTTAATCCTTAATTGTTATGTTTATAATTTAATGTTCTGTTTATTTTTATGGTTTTTTTTAGAAAATGTAAGTAGGTACTTACATAAAACACATTTTACTCATTTCCGTATTAATTGTATATATCGAGCAACGAGTATATTTTCTGGTGATATGATATTATAATGATTTTATTAATTTTTCAAACGATAATGAAAATTTTCCATATTCGAATGATCTTCTGGACATTTTTTATAATAGTTTCTTAGTATTATTATAACTTACATAGTACGAATGATAATTATTTCTATCTCATTTTTAATTGCTTTAATAATATGTTATACTGAGCAATATATTGCCGATTAACATTTCAACGATTTATATAGTCTTATTTATTAGTTGTACAATCCCCGTACTGCAACATTTGAGGAAGACTATTATAATATTAAAATACCTGTACAGTTGATTTAACCCGGAATAATTACATTTTCAGAAAAAATCCGCAAAAATTGGACAAAAACAGGAAAATTTTAAGTCAAATTTGTAAACTTTTGTCGACAACAATATTATATAGAATAATATATAGAATCACGAGGATGATTTTTATTGAAGTACCTACTTCGGAATGTCAGTGCTGATATTAACTGTACGAATCCTGTAGGTAAATTTATAATTTCGGACTTTATATTTTCCAACCAAAATAATATATTCGATCAAATAATATTATACATGAAATGTCGATAATTTTTATTTTCTTTCGTCCTGCTTCCATTCCAGAAGAATACCATACACCTAAAAAAATCGACATGAAAATCGGGACGAACAATGGTTTTTCAGTGTTTTTTTTTTCTTAAATCTTTAATTCGGCATACTTATCGAATCACTCTGTATATATATATATTATATATATTATAAAATCGGGACGATATAAGGATATATCGTGGATTTTTCGTCGGTCCGGAGCCCGTTCCCGACGGGGTCTTAGGGATCGTTTTGTTTCCCCGATACAGATGTTATAAATATACGTCCGGATCCGCAATTATCCAATCTGACCGCTACCACTGATTAACTCGGTTACAAATGTATACGTTAAACATTTATTTACAAGTTACGTATGTATACATACCCATTGCGGTATAATATATAATATGTTATAACATATTATATTGTGTTCATGTTCGTATCTAAAATTTGTAACGACACAAAATGTTCTTTGGTATATATATATATATATATATTTATATCTGCTGCATGTCCTCGTTAGAACGTATTTTTTTTTTTTTTTTTATTTGAAAAATGTACTTAGTAAATCTCAAGATTCCTCCGTGAACCCTTTGTCTTATATTACATACATTTTGATGTACACGCTTTCCGAGAGGTTATGTGATTTTAATTTGTTCGTCGCCACTATGCTGCAATCTACAAACACATATTATACGTTGTGCGCGCCACATAACATCTGGTCGTTTCATTATAGCACTATAAAATATACAAAGGTGGATAAAGATGAAGGGCTATTTGGGGTTGAAGCACATCCTCGACAAAACTTTAATTTCTTGAACTTGCGGTGTTTTCAAACTTAAAATGCTTTCTAAAACCGTCCCAAGCATAAACAATGGGAATTTTCAAAAATTAAAATAAATTAAATCTAACGTGTCATTATCGCATATATTTTATTCGCATTAAGCCATTAAACATATTGTATAAAAACAACAAAAATTGAGAAAAACTTAATGCAACTTTTTTGAAATTTTAAAACGTATCTATACATAGTTGTTGCAGGTCAACAACAAAAACCCTACAGCATATTATTATGATTTTCTAAATGCCATATTTAACTTATTCTCGAATGGTGAAAATTTAAAAAAAAAAATGCAATCATTTTTTTTTTTTAAAAGATCATACACGCACATTTTAGCGGTATTAAAATACGTTCACGCGGTATAACTACAACCTCTCTACACCAAAGATGGTAAAAGTTAACGATAAAATTGACCATCAAAAGTAAAGATAATTGGAAACTTCTTTATATATTTTAGTATGTTACACCGATGATTTTCAATGGTTAATATCATGTTTACGTAAAACTGTTAAAATATAGGTTCCTAAATTGATTTTAGAGTTAACATACTATACTATATACAGTCTTGTAAAAATACTTTTAAAATTGTATTTAAATACAGATACAAATACATTGACGTAAAAAGTATTTAAGACGTACTTCAAATACTTTGAAAAAAAAGTATTTAAGAACAAACATAAATACTTGGTATGTATTTAAATACAGATACTTTTATACGGCTTTAAATTTGTTTTTAAAACAGTCGTATTATTTAAATTATAATATTTTATAGGTCATAAATCATTCAACTATAAATTTTCAATTATTTGATATAATAATATAAAAGTATTAAAATTATTACAAAAATTTAAATTTTAGTTTTTACAATATTTTGGAAATTAATAATAATTATTTTTACCAGCATTTTTCATATATTTACGATACCGTGTTAAACATAGTATTAAATAAGACTATTAATATAAATAACACATTTAATATACCTAATTTATCACATTTATTATTAAATATTCTTTTATAATATAATATACCTACCAAAATAATATAAATTATTATAATACGAAATATAAACATGTGTCAATCGAGTTCCGTTGTATTTCCGACGATATTACAATTATTATTTTAAGACATATTTCAAACATGCAATTATTATCATCTGCGCGTGGCGGTTGCGACTTTTATCGACTTTATTACACTTATACCATAGATTAAATATACTGTTTTATTACCTATTACACGCATATTATACATAAATCCCCGTAACTCCGTCTGTGAATTCATCACACTGTAAAATAATATTAAATTTAAATGATAAAGTAAATTTAAGATTACACTACACAAACCTACTTAAACATTCATTTTGATTGAATGAAATTTACTAAAATTAAAATTTATTGTAAGAAATTTTATTCACAAGTATTTAAACAAAAGTATTTGTAATTCTAGTAAAAATAACAATGGGATAGTATTTCAAATAATTTGAAAATACTTTAATTAAAAAGTATTCTAAATACTATAAAAGTATTTAAATAAATTTACTCAAATACTTTACAAGACTGATCATATACCACTACATGTTGTAAAATCAATGGAAGAAAATATTTTTAATTTTCAATTTACTAGGCAATTTTAAAAATTGTTATTGAAATTTTAAAAAGATAATTGTTTTACTTTTTTCAACCATAATAACTTTTTATCTTATTAGTAAATTTAATAAGACTAAAACGAAATTCACTTAAAATTATTCATTTCTATCGATTTTATAACATAGGCATTCAACTCTTATAAAATTATTTAATGAACTCGTTTTAACAGTTTTGCGTAAATATGGTTTTAAAACAAATATTGTGATACACAACAATAAATAGTGGTAGTAACACAAAACTATTTTTATATTACTTTTAAAATATATTTAAGTATTTTCAGACGTTCTCCATAGTATCTATATTTAAAAAAAATGAAAATCTATCAAGTTCAAAATATTTAATTACTTACATTTTAAAATTAATTAAAAAATAGTTCAGTGTCATAACATTTTATTGTTGTATAATCACAATACTTGTTAACAAAATCGTTTTAAAAAAAATATATTTTCTCAAGCTTTAGTTGTAGTTAAGGAAAATAGATGACAAAACTAACTGTATTCTTCGATCATTCTTTAATCGATAACAAAAATATAAGTAATGTTATGTAACTTGTAAAAAAATCTAAAGAAAAATTGTTTATTAAAAATAAATAACTATAAAATATTATGTATATTTTCAAGCAACGGCAGTTGAACATAAATAGTTTTATGTACTATATTGTCCAAAAATTTAATTTCTGAACTAAGATTATACTGTCTGACAAAACTGAATTCTCGTAAGACTGGTGATATTAGTGAAATAATGCATGTGTGCCGTGTGGCACAAATCCTCTTAAAAGTTTAAACTTGATATAAGTTTATTAAAAATGAGATTTTTTCTCCAAAGTATATGTATATTTTAAATTACAAAATTACATTTGTATTAATATATATTATCGTAATTACATAATACTATTAAATTTAATTCAGATCAAAATGGATACCTAATGTAGGATAAATAATACATAAATTTCATTTTGCAGTATATTTTTTTTAATAATTTCAGAAAAATGTCACTGTTGCTACAATGATACCTAAAAAATCTTTGACCCGAAGTTAAACAATTAATTTTTTTAACATACTTTTAACAAACAAAAAAAAACTAGTTATTAAATTGCTCTCAAATATTTTTTAAATACCTACATAATTTCACACGACAATAATTAATTTAGTTAATATAGTAATCATAACTTAACTTTAATTTATTATTAGTGTATGCCCATCCTTGCTATAAAGTATTGAAAAATTAAAAAATGATTTCTCTATAATACAATCTATATACAATTTCCGATATATAAACTTGTAGCACCTAACCTATAAATAAAAAAATGGATTAAAAAATCTAAAATGCATTTTCTTTATATTTAACCTCTATAGAACCCTATTTTTTACATTTCAAAACAGATCTCTACAGATAATATTATATACCTTTTTCTCATCGTTATATAATTAAGATTGGAATTCTGATAGTCTTCATATTTCAAACTAAAACGGAGGGGTTTTTTTTAATTAGTGTGAAGTGAAAAAATTAAAACCCACGTAAAAGTACAAAAAGGGCTTGTAGAAAGTCCAAAAAATAAGTGAGAGTTGACGATAATGGAGTAATGTCAACATTTGTAAAAGTATATTATAGTACAAAACGGTCGCTTCGAAATAATTAAACTATCACTTTAAACGAACGCCACAGTTATTTTAATTGTTTCATTATTAAGTCGTAGACTATATTATACATAAATCATGCCTATTTACAGTCCTTGGCGTTATAATATTTGGCTATCATAAATACACCTATTATTCATTGTTTCAAGGATTAAAATATCCCTTCTTTATTTTAATTAAATACTGTTTATAGTGTTTCTACATAGGTTTTATATTCCAAGGTTTGTAATTTTTTACCATACAAGAAAAATAGAGAAGAATAACAATGAATATTATAATTTATGGTAAACTCAGCATCACAAAAATTGACTATTATTGACATATGTAGGTACCTAATTTATATTATATTATAAAGTCTACGTTATATAATGTTTTCTAACCGATGACTACTGATATTATAGAATTCTTTTCACGAATATTTTTGACAAAACCAAATTAGATCCTAAATTTTGAGTTTTGGTGTTAAAACGAAAAAATGTTCAAACCAAATAATGACCGATACTATTTATAAATATTGGTCAAGTAAATACTCAAATTTTGTTGATAAGACTATAGATTGGAATTAATTTAGTAGGTAGTTTATTGAAATCATATATTTAATTTGTATAAATGCCAAATGGTATGTACATACTAATCATTAAGCATCAACCTTGAATGTAATTATTTGTCTCATAATTTATTACATGGAACAAATTAACGTAAATATTTATTTGTTTAGATATTTTGACGCTTGTCGTAATAATGACAATATTATTGTATAAACAATAACAATTTATTTTTAATTTAGATTTTAATATTTTTTTATATTCACTGTAATTCATTTTTAAGAAAATGATACTCCATAAATATATGCTGAGCGTTCGTTAAATATAAATTTATTTGCAAAAGGTATTTTACAATGTTAGGTACCTACTTATAGGTACATTAGCACTACCATATTTTGGTAACCTGATTTTTTCTAACCATTAATTTTGTATTATAGTTTATGATTGATCAAATAACGGCTATTCATTATATCAAGTTCTACCACATTTTTTTCATTCAGAATTTTACTTCAAATTTTCAACAAAAAAATTGCTCCCGCACGATTATTATGTTAACAGTACAATTAACCTAAAACCAAATTTATCATACAATGTAGTAAGAGCTGTAAAAACATTATTACGAATCGGCATTGGAATTGTTGTAAAATGAATGATGAAAAAAAAATCCCGCCATGATTCATTTTATATTTTTAATATTGGGTATATATTAACCTAAAAATAACTTTATTTGTTGATATATTAACTTAGTATATTTTATTATGCAATTAAAGTATATGATATTAAAACAGATATTCCTTGAAAAAAAAGCTTATATATATTTATCGTTCTCCGAGAAATAAAATCCCTTTTCTATTATTTATTTATTTGCTAAATCGATAAAATATATTTCACACGTGATTTCATCCGTTTTGAATGTCATAAGGTGAAACAAGGATTTTATTTTTTTATTTTTTTTTTCTACAAACAGCATATGTACTGCAAACATTATAAAATTAAAATACTGTAAAATAGTTTTATTTTTACAGGGGTTTTTCTTTTTTTTTCTTTTTAATATTTAATACTTTTATACATTCGTGGAAAATGTAAACTCGTGTATACAACACAGACTGAACTCGAAATATTTCATCGCAACTTTCGAGTGCCTATTGAAACTTTTTCGATTTATTTGTATATTGGTTATATAGTTTATATCTTTAATAAAATGTGCTTGATAAACTATCGATTTCAACAAACACGTTACATATCGTTTTTTTGTTTTTACTCTTAGAAATTATTTTTGTAAGTTTTAAAAATGTGTATAAATGAGGAGGAAACGTACGAAAAGGTAATTTTATTACACCGCATGAATAATACACTTTATTATTTTAACCGTTCGTGAATGAAGGACGAATAGTCGAACGAAACAACTC
Source organism: Pemphigus obesinymphae (assembly GCA_025469235.1). Taxonomy (NCBI): domain Eukaryota; kingdom Metazoa; phylum Arthropoda; class Insecta; order Hemiptera; family Aphididae; genus Pemphigus; species Pemphigus obesinymphae. The sequence continues at coordinate 3,061 of JAIPRL010006161.1, read as the reverse complement.
GCTAAATGCCCGTTTTGTAAGAGATGATATTGATTTTTCTCGTGGTTTTTTTTCCCACCTTATTTTTTACCACTCGACAGCAATACTCTCCACACTCTAGGTCTCATCTATTAAAAGATTCATTTTCGTTGACGTTTCTCTCATTTATTTCCTTTAAACGAATATTTCTTCAATATTTCCAAAATTAATTTAATGGTCCCAAAAATAAAACTATACCCGTAGGCAAAGTGTGGAAAGTTAATGGAAAATATTAACTTAGTTAAGTTAAATTAAGTTAACTTAAAATTTAACCAAAAAATACATTTATAACTAGTAATTAGTAAATAGTGGTTGAAAGTTAATATCGAATAATTTTATTCATTATTTAATTTTTTTAATTTTGCATTTAATATTTAATGCCCAAATCCCAAGACTTTTTTTTAAAATATATTCAAAAATATACTTTTCCACTATTTATTTATTTATTTATTTTTTATTAAATATTACATAGTCATTTCGTTTTTTGCGTGTTAATTTAACTGAATGAAAACAATTAAACATTTAGAATTAAGTTAAGCCAATGATAATTCAAAATAGTTGAGTTAAAAATTTAAACAAAAATCAATAATATTTATAAATTTGTACGTATTCTACTATTTTTTTCGAGTTGGACGCACGGGATGGTATGACTTTTCGAATTGTATTTTTATTATAAAGTTACACCAAATATCGTATCTTATTATTTATTTCATGAATTTTTTAATAATTGTAAATTTAAAAAATATGTCCACAGCCTCTGATCTGTAAACATCGGACAAAACTCATAATACCCATAACCGTGGTTTTATTATAGTTATTTGATATAATTATTTAAGTTGTTTATTTTATCAGTTATAATCATTAATAATTAGGATTAATAGATCAATCGTCATAAAAAATATAATAAGCTTCTAAGTATATTTGTACTTTAATGATTATTATTAATCCAATGTATTAGTCCATCCACTAACAGTTTTATATCAAGTCATTATGCAAAATATTGTATAATTTATGGTATGAGAAACGCAGACGAAACTTGTTGCCCAAAAATAGTTAAACTTAAAGATGTAAAACAACACACTTACTGCAATTTATGGAACTATTTGAAGAAACATTTATGTTTGTTATTTATTGACTTGATTTTATTAGCATAAAGTTGTTGATATTACCATCGAAAATATTTTGTACTAAATTGTGTTTCTTATTTTATCTTACCTATCTTCTTATTTTATTATTTTATATATAAATTCTGAGCGTAGTGAAGAATACACATATATTGGTTTTACAATAATGTGTTTTTGTTTATGAATGTATTTATAAAACTTTTTCAGGCAGTAGGAGTAAAGTAAAGAATTTTGGGTGTAGAGATATCTGATAGAAAATTCGTTTTAGTTGAAACTTTATCTAGGTAATTTTTTGATTTTCTAAATAGTTTTTAAATGCGTAATTAAAAACTACTGATCTTGAAAAAATAATAAAAAGCGTTGTGGTCGCTCTCTTTTTATTGGTAAGTAAATAAGAGTCCCTTACTTTTATTTTGCCAATTCGTACATTGTAAGTATTCCTTATTTTTTGTTACATGAATGTTTACCAAAATATTTGTCTGAATTCGTTTTTAAATCAACATTTTCTTTTTATTGATTTTTAAAATACAGTTAATATATTTTTATTTTTTTCTAAAAATTATGCTAATGTTTTTCTTTTACGTTTTATATTATATTATAGGTACTTAAAATTGTATTTCAAAATTATGCTGAATATTAAATAAGTAAACAAATAACTATATAATATATTGGATTTATGTATTTAGTTAATAGTTTTTATTTTATGTGTTTCTTTAGTACAGAAAGAATACTCCTAAGAGCCATCGGTCTATCGATTAGATATTGTATAAATGCGGATAGTACATTAAATGAAATGACTTTTTGATTCTCTACAGATATACATTTAAAAATTTTAGATTCCAGTCGAAAGTTTTTCATAATAAAATGTTGGTATAGTGAATAAATATCAATCTTGTAAAAATATTTAAATAAAAAATATTCAGATTACTCTAAATGGTACTACTAAAAATATGTATTTCATGACTACCTACAATTTTATCATAAATAAGGTTAAAATTTAAAAAAAAATCTTCATAATATTAAATTTGATAATATAATAATATAATTACACTTATTTAAGTATAATAGATACATACATTCTGTGGAAATTTGATATGACTGCTTTTTATTTTGTATACAATTATTTCAATTTTGTAAAAAATATATTTAAAAATTGTATTTGGAATACCGTCAAAATACTTGAAAAAATATTTAAGTGTCATTTACAAATACTTGTATTTAAGATGGTTAAATATCTTTATTTAAAATCGTTTTTTATTGTACAAACACAAATTTAATTTTAAAAAATTAAACCTTTTAGATAAAAGGTAAATATTATATTATAGTATATGCAGAGATCCAAATCCTTTTTTGAATACGATAGTTTATCATTACTTACGAATGCATAATATAATAATAAAAATCCGCCTGGAGTGCAGTAAAGCGAGATGAGCTTGTGTCCAAATCTCTGCAGTATTTTTTATCCTGTACAGATTTTTTCTTATTGTAATTATTGTATTGTTCATATTTTTTATTTTTTAATTTTTTTTTTTACAAAATATTTTAATTTATTTCTTGGTATACCTAATATTGAGAACTAAATAATAGGATTCCGACAAATATAATATAATAAACATGCACAAAAACAAAGGAAATTTAGACGATTAAAGAAAAAACAGCAAAACGGCATTTTTGATAGAAGCCCATGGAGTTGACGAAACAGAAGTGACTTAATCGGCTTGAGCAGGACGATTTGAGCCGGTGAAGTTTTTTGAACGTGATTTCAGTACACAAGGAATATCATTTCTATAATATATGATTAGGTCCGATTCCCCAGATTGCGATCGGCGATCAAGCTCTAAGTGGCAGGCCCGAAGCAATTCGCGTTCGAGTGGGGTCTTGTCGCGAACCATGGTGATTGGCGGTAGAGTAGTGGTAGT
>JAIPRL010006160.1:9436-28622 GCA_025469235.1 Pemphigus obesinymphae | reverse complement strand
ATTTACATACATAATATACATCAAGAGTTCGAACTTTTTTATTCCAACTCTCTAAGTATAAGTTATATTAAAAAGTTTGTCAGACCCAAAAATGTAACGACAAGAAGCTATTTTTCAAAATAAAATTGGCAGTTAGAACTCTTTTATTCCAAGCCCGCGACCTATTACCATTGATTATACATAGATATATTACAGTTTTTTGTAGATAATATTTTTCATTAATTAATTTTTAAAATATTATACATTAATTTACATTTATTTACTGGGCTGATTAATGAAAGACAAAATTTGTGTAGATATATTAATAAATATTATTATTTAAATATGAGCAAGGTCCAGTCTGACCCTGCATATAAATATATGTAAATATATATATAAATGACCGAACGACGAACGTAAAATACCTATACTCCGGCCAAGGAGCGAATGTCCGAAAAATTTGTTCGTCGTTGCACACTGCCATAATCGATATATCGTATACCTATTAAATAATATGAAATATTGAATAATAAAGTGCGAGTAGGTATAAAAACTGGTTGTACGCTAAACGCATTGACTAGGTATACAAACAACTATTATAATAATATCGTTATCGGTATAACTTTTTTTGAAATCTCAGCTCACACACACTAATGATCAAATACACACTCACACAGAGACACGACCGACATGTGCATGCCACATAAAATGCCTAATCATTACTCCTTAGAATTTATGCTGCTCCAGCCCCCTTAAATTCTAAAGATGGCTTCTAAGTATGTATGTATATATGTATGTATGTATGTATGTATGTATGTATGTATGTATGTATGTATGTATATATTTATGTATGTATGTATGTATGTATGTATGTATGTATGTATGTATGTATGTATGTATTTAGGATTTGGAAGACACTGTGGGCAGCTTGATTGTCCTGGGGAAGTGGTAGCAGTATAGGGGCAACGACTGCGGGGCCTCCCCCTTGTCATTGACCGAGCAGGCGTCTCTAATGTCATAGATACTCATGACTAGATACGCTATCGCGCGCAACTATGGGATATTTGGCGATTCTTGAGCAGAAGGAAAGAAGCTTAGAAAGAAGATCGATGGCCTGAAGGAGCTTGGCAGGAAGGTGAGGGTTGAGGGTTGTTAAATAAGGTGTTTACGCACTAGAGTCTGGTGAACCTTCCACAGATTGTCTAGCTACGCGGAGGATATTAATATTATGGATGAAACAGTAAAAAATAGGAATAGTAAATAAAGAAGATTAAAAAATAAAGTGTAACGGTGATAGACGACCGTACAATGGTACGCAAACTTTATTATAATACTATACAAAAACGGTATAGCGGACGCCATCTAGAGATGGAAATGAACCGGTTATAAAAGAGGAAACAACGCCAATAGAGGGTGCACAATCCAAACAGCAATTATAAAACACGACGGAAGGAACCGAATAAAGGAAAAACAATATACAACATCGGGAAACAATATTAAAAAAGGAGATGAAAAACAAGTGCAAGTCAATTGTTGATCAGAGAAACCAGGAAATCGACAACGGACTAGAAGAACAAAACACAAACATAAAAAACACGATCCCGTTACGGTAAACAACGGATGGACGCGAAGCGCATAAGAAGGCTCGGCGACGGTCACAGCGACACATTCTTCTCCAGTTTCAATTCAGTCATTATTATAAAATAATAATAGCTGATAGAAACTGGAGACCTCCGACCACGGACACCGACCAGCGACCACTGGACCACCGACCACGGAGATACCGGACTACCACGGCTGCGGCCAACCATCCCGGACATCGACCACCGACCACGGACCACAAACCAGCCCAGGACCACGACGGACTACCCCTCTCTTCCCCTCCGGCCACTTGAACGTTGTGCCGTGACCCCACTCCCCCCTTTGGCCACTTGAACGTTGTGCCACCCTCCCTTCTCCCTTCTCGGCCACTTGAACGTTGCGCCGCCCTCCTCCGACCCCACCTGGGCGATAGGCTGGGCATCTGACCGGAGAGTTTTGATGTAGGGAGCGTCCCTCCTGGACGTGGGGCTATTAGGTCATACCCCCCTTGTATTTGTAAGACGAACCTTATATTATTTATATATATATTTGTAAATACACCTATGTACGACGAGTTGTCCAACTAATAAAAGACATATACGAACAACCTTGGCGTTCATTCCTTTCGATCGAGGGACTTACTAAAGTTCCCCGTATCAACCGAAACGATAGGGAAATTAACAATACCTATAATAATAAACGGAAAAGAAATTTACACGGAATTTCATTTAGTAGATAAAAACTTTCCAATATTAAAAAATGGCATATTAGGAGATAAATTTTTGTCAGGAAATCAGAAAATAATAAATTTAGGTAATAAAACTTTGTCCATCAAAACTAAAAATGAAATTAATGTTAATAAATACGAGAACCCTACGACAATGAATATAGATAAACACAAAATAAAAACCCATATTAATGTCAAGGACGAAAATAACGTAAATAAAGTAGGTAGGGGGAATAACAATACTATTAACGAAATTCAAAACAACGAAATCGAAATAAATAAAAGAACTAATAACAATAACAAGAACCGCGAAAACGAAGCTTACACGGAAACTAGTGGTAATAATATCAGTGATAAGATAGATGAGGAATGCAACAGTGCACGAGGGAGTGAAAATAAAATTGTAAACGAGGTAAATCTAGAAAATAACGAGGAAATGAGTTTTACATTAGGTCCAAGAACGGAGACTATAATAAAAATCCCAATCGCGGATATTAGTCTAGAAAATAAAAACATACTAATACAAAGGCAAGAATTGACGAAGGATGTATTTTTTGGGAACGTAATAGAAACTTGTGAGAAAGCGTGTAATATTATACCTATTGGGCGTGAGCAAAATTACGATAGTCATAAAACCATTGAAATAAATAGATCTGAAATAGAAAGAGGATTCAGAACGGATAATATAAAAAAAAATTGAAACTGGAATAACCAAAGAAAAAAGCGCGATAACGATCGAAATAACCGATATATTTGAAAACGATAACATAAATAGAAATAATAATATTAGTGGAAATAATATAGGAATTGAGAAAGATGTATGCTTTACTCTGAAACCTAGAACGGAAACCATAGTTAAAGTACCTATAGCGGATTCCAAGCTAGAGAATAAAAGTATACTTGCCAAAGACAAGCTGATAAAATGAAATCTAAGGAAAGTTACGATACTAAAGGTCATGCCATAGAGGTACATGTGAAAGACCAAGTTTTATTAAGAGATGATATGCAAAGGAATAAATTGCACCCATTATGGAAAGGACCTTATGAGGTAATTGAAGTACTAGATAAAGAGAATATAGTGAACGTGAGAGGGAGGAGAGAAGTAACAGTGCATAAAAATAATGTGAAAAAATATCATAAAAACCCGATCTGAGTACTTGAATATTAGATAAATCTGATAATAATACAGTTTAAAAAAAGAAAAATTTAAAATAATAGTAATAATAATAAAAATAATAATAATAATATATATATATATATATCTATTATATATAGATAAATTAATAATTGGACTAGTTGAATGGATGGATATAGTTATGGATATAAATATAATACAAGGTATAAAAGTAAGCTTAAGTAGCTATAAGAAAAAAATTGAGTAAAGTAATTTAAGTTAGGTAAAATATAATTACAGAAAAATACTATTGGACAAATCTGTCTACGGTTTATTTGAATCGTTATCTTCATACTGATAATCGGGCCCCTGTGATAGTTGTTTGGAACGGGTCAATGGATGTCACGATTTTAAAAAGGTTAAACTATTTGGTTAATAGTAACTGTTCCAGAAGTTGCACAATTAGCTGTTTTAACTAAAAGAAAGTTCTTGTCACTATTACATCTTGTTAAAATTAATTCCAATCGAGAATTAACTAAAAAATTTTTTAAATCTTCAAAAAATCCCAACCAATGTTTTAGTTGTATACATACACTAAATTCACCTGTTATATTTGTAATGGCTGAACCTGATTTTATATGCCAGCCTGCATTTAAATAACAATAGTTATCCGGTGTACATGACAAATACCCTTTGAGCAAGCTAGTTACACCAAGAAGACGGGTACTATCTACTTCAATACCGTTTATTTCCAGTCGTATTTGTTCAAAAAAAAAAACGATAACCCATTATTACAGAATTTAACTTTTTCTGCATCTTCTAATTTTCCTTCAATAAAAAGAAAACTTTCGTGTGGTAATGGATACACATCTGTTTGTTGTACTGAAATACGTATATCATCATTATTATTAAATATTCTTGTATACGGAACATATGGATGATATTAAATTTTAGTTATTTTTGAATCCATTGAGAAATTAGAATCAATATCTAAAATATCACTATAGGGCATTTTTTGTTAATTGATATAGTTTTTTAGAATTTTTTTACTTTTAGCCGTTAATTTATGAATTTTATCTGATGCTGATAGATGTGAATCTGTTTTACTACTAGTTAATTTATTCGATTGGGAGACCATTATATTCATATTATTACTAAATTTCAAACCCATTTCAAGATTTACAGTTTCTAACCTGTAAAACAACTGTTAATTTTTCATTAAAGTTATGAACAGGCTTATGATCTTGATCAACTAAACTGATATTTATTAAGTGGATATTTGACGTGTTCAACTTATAATAAATTTAATTTGCTAGTATTTCAACCACTTTTGTTCCTGTTCTTCCGCTCGGGAAAAATTCATAAATTGAATGAGAGGGATTACTGTTACTGAATGAGCCTTGTGCTATATCACACATTACTTTTATAAAATTAATATGGTTTATATTAATTGCTCTCTCTGACCGATGAATTGTACCATGTGAACTAAAATAATGTTGTTTATAATATCCTAATACCGATGCTAAACTGTTTTCAATATTAAAATGTATGTTCTTATTACATTTAATGTGACATCTAAAATCATGTTCATTAACCCACATATCAAATTCAATACCTGTTTTATAGTTTTCATTTTCAATTTTGAGCAAATCTAAAATTGCACCCTTAATATGTATATATATATCTCATATATTATAGGTTGGTATCTAATTCTATGTGATCGACGGAATACCTTGACATTTTTTTGATTGTTGTAAAATTTTCTGTGATCGACAAAGTTTTTTCTTCAAAGTTTTATGCGATTTAAGATTTTTGTTATACTTACAATATAACAATGACAAGAGAGAAAAACTGTGATTGATAAAGTTTTTTCTTCGAAGTTTTATGCGATTTAAGATTTTTGTTATATTTACAATATAACAATGACAAGAGAGAAAAACTGTTTTTAATTTTATTACAGAAGAAACAGTTATTCTCATTACACTTTGAATTCATGATTGATGTAAAAAAAATATATTAATTTTTTTAAGGATATATTATACAATTTAAACATATAAAATACAGTCTATCCATATCATAAAAAATATATTATTTTACTAATAATCTTTGTTTGAAGAACAGTAGCTGTTTTTTTAAATCATAAAACGTACAATTAGCAATTATACATTGACATGTATCTGGACCGCAGACACCATTTTTATTTGACCATGGACAAATCAAATAATGATTATTACACTTTTCTGTTCCGCATTTAATAGTTAAACTTTATAATTTTGCTAATTGCGTATAAAACACATCTAGTTCATAAAAACAGAATCGTATAGAATATAATATTCCTATTTCAGAGATATCACTTTCAATTATTATTAACAAATCCATTTTTGAAAATGAGTAAAATTACTTTTAAACATTTATTTTGTATATTATATGTTGTGAGATCACTGTTTAAACTGAGGTTGAAAAATTAAATCACTTTAACTTATACAGAAAAATGTATGTAGAAAAATATATAAAATAATTATCTACTTATATAATAAGAATATTTAACGCGATTTAGCGATTAATACTAGAATAATATTTTAATAAAATTGTATGATCTAAATTTAAAAAAAAATATATAAATTAAAAAAGTGAAAAAAAAACGTAGAACCATAGTCTAGTCGACTATGGTGAAGATTATTCAGATTATCATTTATACCTATCATACATTTACCTACCTATTAAATTTATTTTAGTATTATTATTATTATTATTAACATGAGTCTGAAAATCAACGCCTTAGACTACTAGGCTATGGTTCTACATGAAACAATAGAAATATTCAAATTATTTAAGCAGAAACAATGTAATATATGGAAAAAATCTATCATAGATTTTTTAATATATGGTTTGAAATATATAATATAAATTGAAAAATATGTATGTGATAAAAATGTAGGGAAAATTTAATATTCGAGACAGTCTAGTATCTGAGATTTTGGCTGTAAAATTTACGGGGAATGTACCGTCCACAGTGCAATTTTCCCCTTGGAACTGTTAGAAGTACCGTAGAATGTGTTTGTACAAATGGGGAAATAAATTTATTATAGCTAAAACCTATGTAGAAGAGCCCCCTTCAACTTAACTAATCTTGGCTTTTAGAACTTAGAAGGAACAAATCATTACTACTTAAGTTTTCTTTATAATTCACTAACCTTGGAAACTTTGGTGTCACCTTATGTTTCATACAATTTTTAAGGAAAAATATGTCAGCTCCAATTAAACGAATTATCGTTTTTGTTTGTAAGGGTTTGTTAAACTCCCGCTTATAGTCGTAAAGCTCGATAGCCATTCTATGTTTATAATTTGAATACTTAAGGATTTTTCTAATTATATTTGAAGACTATTCCACAAAAATATTTACTTTATTTTGGTAAATACGTATTTCAGTAACAAAGTTACGATCTTCAGTACACAATAACGACTGCCTGTCTAACGGCAGCCGACAGTCCTTATATAATACATAATATATATACAAAAACCGGTAACCGCCTATCTCTTCCGGCCTTCAAACAATGTGTCATCGACCGATATTCTACCGAATTATCAAACGTATGCGTTTCGTGATATCGTTGACAAGATTATATTATTTCAATAGTTTTAAAAAATTATTTCGTAATGGATTTAAATCCTAATTTAATAAATTATTTTTATTTTTCCTCAATTCTATAGTTTCTCTAACATTTAATTCTCGACTGTTATTTACTTGTTTTAATGATTTTATTGAGTTTATATTGTGATTTGTTCCTAACACATGTTCTGCTAAAGGGGATTTTTTTATCTTGTTTTTTAATATTTCTTAAATGTTCTTTAAATTTGATACCTATATTCCTTCTAGTTTGTCCTACATAAAATTTATCGCAATCCATACATTGAATATTATAAATACCCGATGTCCGTTTTTCTTGTAATTTGTCTTTTGTATTAGTTATTTTTTGATGATACGATTTCTACGTTGTATTTTTTAAAAACTTTTGTTATTTGGTTCTATAATTTTGAGATGAATATTAGACTGATATTTTTTTAACTGTGTCGATTTTACATTTAAAACTACTCAGTTCATTTATTTGTTTTGTCCATGTATGTTTTTTAACTAATCTTAGAATCATGTCTTTTTTATCTGAATATATCTATATGCATGGGTTTTTTCTATAAATTTTATATTTTAAATTGTTGTCTATTCTTTTAATCAGAAAATCTAAAAAAGGCAATTTTCCATCCGTTTCTTTTTCATAAGTAAATTTTATTGATGTGTACTGTGAATTAATTTGTTGAAGAAAAGTGTCTAAATTGAAGTCTTTATCTATGATCGCGAAAATATCGTCTACATATCTGAGCCAAATTTTTGGAAAATTAGATTGATTTCTTAGATCTGTTTCGAATTTACTCATGAAGATCTCGGCTAAAAAATGTGATAGTGGGTTCCCCATTGTTGTAGTATTTATTTGTTCATAGTGTTTTCCATTGAATTGGAAAACATTTTGACGCTTACAAAGTTTCGTTAAATTTATTAGTTCTTTGATTTTTTTCTGCTTCTATTTTTATTTCTTCTAACCAATTTTTCGAAAAAATGAGTGTCGTTTCTATCAGAATACTAGGAAACAATGCTACCACATCGAACGAAATAAGTCTATTGTTGTTTTCCATCTTTACCTTTGATAATTTGTTAACTAATTCTACGTTATTTTTGACCTATAGTCTATCATGTTTTTTAAACAATTAAAATGTGTTAACTAAATGTTTGACTAAGTTGTAAGTTGGTGCATTTATGTTTAATACTATTTGTCTCATACTATTTCCAGGCTTATGCATTTTTGAAAGACCCTAGAGTTTTTGTATTTGAGGGTTTTGAACCTTTACGAAAAATCTACTTTTTTCTTCAATCTCTACTAGCAATATCTTGGTTTTGAAAATCTATCTTTTTTATACCTAGTTCTATTCCTACAATTTCTAAAAGGATTTTTGAAGGTGTGTAATTAGATTTTAGTAGACTTTCCCTCAGTTCAAACATAATAGGTGTATCGCATTATATGTTATTAATAATTTTGTTGTAATGGAAATTTTGTGGAGCGAAAATAAATGGAAACCATCAATTATATATGATATACATATACCTACACAGAACACTATAATTCCTATGTTAATAATAATTTACATTCATAATTTTAAAATAATCATATCCATTAGTTATTTATATTTCGACTGTAGAGAAAAACTATTGTTCATAATTTATTATATAGTTAATGATTTTTTTTTTTTTACTCAGTTCTGTTAAGTTTCTAAAAAAAATATAGTAAACGTATAAAGTTATCTGTTATTTTTTTCTTAATAATTAAGTTTAGTTAAAAATAACTTATTAACTGAAGTTAGGTTAATTTTTGTTTAAAGTTAATATAACATTTGAGTTGTACGGGTATCAATAAGTATCTATTATTTTTTTTTAAATTTGAAAATTCTAAAATATGAACCATCCTAATATATTTATCTCAATTTTCAATATTTTGGAAATAGCACGGAATACTACCTTTTAAATACTGCAGAATTAATTTATAATATAGTATATGTTGGATAAGACAGGGCTTGTATTTATAGATTATAAACATGTTTTAATATTATTGTATCTTAATAATTGAACTTTTGCATTTTATATATCAAATAACTAACGTTTATTAACTGTTATTTTCCATAAAAAAAACTCTTATACTCTTATTTAATTTGCTGACCCGTTTTCGCCACTATTCGACGGGTATTCCTTTTTCGTATTCAAACTATTCTCTGATCGTTTTGGGATTTTTACACTTTTTGTTCCTTTAAGTTTTCACCTTTTTCCGAGCTTTAGGCGCCGGAAAGAAAAAATGTGGTTCTCAACTCGCCGATTTCCGTTATCGCTTTACATCTTCCGCACCGTCGTATTATCGACTCAAATTTTCGAAATAAAGTTTTAACGACCTTGTAGGTCTTTTTTGACTTTGGATTTGCCGACCGAACTGAACATATTTTTGTTACCGATCGTCCCCGTCCGACCCGGACGTCCATTCCAAATATACATATATATTAGCTGTAGATATACGTAACGGCGTCCTCCGTTATTTAAATAGTTTAAATACGAGAAATGTCGACCTCTTTATCATCGATTCTGTAGCTTAATGGGAGAATGAACTTATGGGTACACCGGTTAGAATCCCACTTCATAATTTGATTTATTTTATCCAATATCCGAAATTGTAATATATTTTCTTATCATTATAACTTTTATTATTTAATATTTATTTAATTTTTTTTTAAATTTTTTCGATTGTTTGAATTAAATTTTGCACCTACCTGTTTTATTTAATTAAATTATGCATTATATTATACCCTGTGACAAATCCGTATTTAAGTATATAAGTCTATTCCACTGATTCATAGAGTAAATAATATAAAAAAAATAAAAATATCTCTTTTAATATATCTCATAATGATGAATTTCAAATAGTCGAACTTCTGTAGTATTTGTCATAATTAGAATTTAATTTATATTGATATACACAGCGAACTTTTATCAAATATTCAGACTTTTATCAGATTTTCAAACATATAAATCTGTCGACAATGATTAAATAAAAATTTGAAAAACTTCTGTGCGTAGTAGATACCTACTATATTATACTTTTTTTATTTTATATCCATATTAAATTTAACAGTAAATTTTTTTATAATGTATATTGATGTTGTGTAAAACCAATTACACTTAAGCGAGAACCGAGCGTAGTGATATTCAAGTTTTTATAAAAATTCAAGAATAATAATTTCGATTATTATATTATATATATTATCGGATTACTTATTTTGTCAATCTATTCATCGGAAACACTTTAGAAATGAATTTCTTCTAAAAAAAAATCTAGAACGCAAACACCAGTTTCCACCGTAGGTGGAATAATTTTTAAATTAATTAATTAACAATCCAATAAAATACATAAACTGAGGTATATAAATTCCATTCAGAAGTAATTCTACTAATGAGGTGTTGTACTAAAAAAAAATTCAATTACAAGGTGACACATTCTATCCGAGTTACAAATTCAAGGTTTTGAACTCAAAAGGTGTTGAACTTACAAGTAGTCTGACTTAAAAGGATTCACACTCTGTAGTTGTTGCACTTAATTTTAATTATTATATTAAATTATATTATATTACTAATTGTTTATTTATTGATAAAATTATTAATTTTAGTTTTAAAGGCTCAGAAATCAGGTAAAGATATAATTGTATAATTTGTTTGAACTGTTTATTTCAAAAATTGACTAATATTTTTTTTGAATGAAATGATTTTAGCATATAATTTCAAACAATTTTAATTACAAAATGCATAATATTACATTAAATATCTATCATCTTAAATATCTTCAACCATAGATGTAGCAGCAGTTAAAATAACTTCAAATGAAAATGGTGTAAATGCATGACCAAGTCCTTCATAAAATTTGCTCTGAAACTCAACCCTATAAAATAAACACAAATAATAATAAATTATTAATTGTATAAATAAAACATAATTTTAATAATTAAGTTATTTATGATGACTAGTACAATATTAAGAAGTGATAATATATATGGGATTTAAAACTGTTTAGTTAAACTTTTCCAAATCTACATTGTAATATGTTTAAAAAATAAAATGTTAATATTGTCTAATTTTAAATATATTAAGATATATAAATAAGAAAAATGATTTTACCAATGTAATCGAAGTGTGTGTAAAAATGCAGAAAGACCTTCCATAAGTACAAGAATACCAACTGTTAGAATTGCCCATACACTAAAAATAACATACAACATAACTCCGCCTAACCATGGACGAAGCAAAAAGCCTTTATTCAATACCATATTCCATAACACTTCAGATAATTCTAAACATAATATTTAAAAACAAATTAATTGTGAATTTCAATTGATTAATAATACAAAAATGAGTAATAACTTACGTGCATGAGCTAGAGAGAGAGCCCACAGACGAAGGTATGACGCTGTGTGACTCACAGATCCAAGAACATATTCAATAGTATGAATGGCTTGATGAATAAAAATTTCACTGATTTCATTTCCATTGTGTCTATTAACTTGTGATGGTGGTGATGTTCGTTGTTGAACGCTTTCTAGATTACTGTTTCCAGTGGTTACATGGACATTAATTAACTGTAACAAAAATAAATTCAACTACTTTATATTTTAATTCTTAAAAATTATTAATATATTCCACTTTAATTAAAAATTATACACATTCACCTGAATGTGTTCATCTTTTTGTTGATGCATAATGTATATAGGTTTTGCAAATAACATAATTGGTACACACAAGAGTGCTAATCCTACTAAACACATTTGTACAATTTTCTAAAGAAACATAATTTTTTAAATGTCGAACAGTATTATAAATAAAATAAATAATTTACAAAATGGCGAATTATGTAATTAAAAAACAATTGAATATTAAAAATATTTACCTGTCCTGAAAACATGTAAACAGTACCACAATTTTCTAATGGGGGAGAATTTTTGAATAATACCATGTTAATAAATGTTATTAAAATGGACGGTGCACATGCAGGACTACAGGGAAAACCTATGAACATTTTAAATTATTAATAGATTATTATTTTTAAATATTTAAGTAATATTCATAACTTATTATCAAACAACATACTATTTTGTGGTCCATAATGTATCCATTTGAGAAACATCAATACAACCATGTAAAAAAACAGAAATACCAAAAAAATAATTTGTGGAATGAAGTTACAAAAAATGGAAAGCTTATCTTTAAAAAACCTAGAAATTATAATTATTTATAATTGAATAACATAATTGCACATTAATAATAACACATTTAGATAGTTTTTTTACCTATAATTGTACAAACTTAAAGTGACACCACTCAACATGTGTAGTATACCAAATATAATGGATATTTTCATCTTATAACCATTTAAAAAAATAATCTTGTTTAATGCCAACTAAAATAATATAAATAATAGATAATGAATCATGTTCTTATACATATTCGTTATTACAATTGTTATGTTGCATGGCCAAATAAGGTTAACATCAGAAGATGTATATATTAATATCTACAAGTTTTTAGAAATGTTTGATTTATTGTTAAATATTATCAACTATAATTTAAATGTTTACATATTATTAAAACTTGCATATATTTATAAAATATAATATTTTATGTTTTTTATATGTATTGTAATATTTATAATCAATTATACCGATGAATCTGAATAGAAAATTACTGTCTTGATATTTATAATTAATTCTATCCCAGATAAGATGAATTGTATTCAAACGACCTAACAGATGATCAATGACCTTCAGGTGTTGTTTCACCTGCCCATTCTTAACACCGCAATGTATCATTAAAAATTCAGGGGTTGAACCGTCACCATATAATTGTATGTGTATGATCCAAATAGTAATTAGACGGTTGTTTTTGAAATAATACACTGATCTCACAACCAAACGCAAATCATCTTATTGGCATAGAGTATAGTTCTTTTTAAATATTAAATGTGTTTTGTAAAATTATAAATATATTTTCAAGGCTTGATTAAATATATATATATATATATATATATATATATATGTGTGTGTGTATTTGAAGAGTAAACATCTTTAAATATTTAGGCACCAACCAAAGCAGTATAAATGATAACCACGATGAAGTTAAAAACCACATTACATAGTGAAATACATGTTTCTATGCACTTTCGAGGTTATTGGGGTTGAATTTGCTATCAAATAAATCGAAATAATGGATATTATACAGAGTATTAGCAAGATCAGTGATATGTACACATGTGAACCCATGACTGGGAAGATATTCCTTAGAAAGACTAAAAAAAATGAATAAACTCAAATATATGAAATTAGATCTAACATAGAAATATAGGAATTATTTGGAAAACTAAATATAATGGCTGAAATATGACATAAGATACTGAGTTGGCTTGGTCACATATAAGAGCTAAATCAATAATAAACTATGTCCAACGGGGAAAGAGACGGATTGGAAGAATGAAGCAGAGATGGAATGATAAAAGCAAAAAGGAACTAAGACAAAATTAAAATTTCAAAAATAAAGTTCTGCTGTAGCATAAATAAATCTATAAATCTATAAATATATATTAATATATAATTAGTCATTTTGATTGTGTTTATATGAGTGATGAACTTTAAACACTGTCTTTTGACTAAACTTATCAAATGTGGTGTTTTAAAGACGAGAATAGCACCAAATTATTTATATATACATAGAAGGTATTAATTTACATGTGTATAAAATTTTTTCTTGTCCGCTCATTATTGGAACATGACTTAGTCATTTGGCACCTGTACTTCACTCGAGACCAATTTGTATAGAACGTGTACAAAACCACTTCCTTTATTCTTAAAATATTTTGAACTCCTCGTAACTACTCCTATATTCACTCTTTTCTTAACATTCCTACTTTTGCCTCTTGTTGTGTTGATGCCAACATTAATTTTATTTTCTCCCTTCTTAACGGGTTAGTTGATACTCCTGATATTCTTTAATCAATATCATTCAGTCTCAGTTTACATCATAAGAAACCGCTCTCTTTTTTATGTTCCATCTCACTCCACTTCCTATGGTTACAATCATCAAATTCACAGAATGCTCCGCATACTCAACAATAAATCTTAGTTTTCAGCCATTAAATTATTTTTCTTTGTTTTTTTATGTACATTTCTAATTATTTTTACTACTACATATTATTTGATTATTTTTTTGTTTTAATTTTAAATTAAAAAAATAAAAAATGAGGTGACTTCGATTATATTGGGTAACTTCGAATAAATCAGTTTTAATGATAAAAATGAACAAGACCTTGCTATTAAATAAAATATTTTATCAATCGTGTTAAACTGTTATTAATGGTTCCTAGTAACCATTATTATATATCTCTTTACCTTCATATATTACCATATAATTGTTTTTTAGGTATATAATAAAAATTCTATGCATAACTAGGTAATTTGTATGAAAATTCTATCCCATGTTACTCTCAAATTAAACCTAAATAACGAACAACAATAACTCTAAATAACAAAACGTATTGTTACATAGACTACTATCAGCACAGAAATATATTGGCAGTTTATCAGAACTGTTTTCAAAATTTTTTATCGTAAAATTCATGAAATTTGTCTTTTTATAGTTTAATGTCAGTTTTCTTGATTAAGATAATTAATTACTTTTACATTTAATATTGACACATATAAATTTAATTAAATGAAAAATACATTAAGCTAATTATTTATGTAATTTCTATTGTACTGTATTACGATTATCAAATAAAATATTTGATAAGTTATTAAGATGTTTTACCTATGCCGTTTTATAAAATAAGTAAGAAGTATTTGTTATAATTTATAAATAATAATAAATAAAAACAAGAAAACGGTAATAAAATGTAAAAATTGAGGAAGTAATATTTTTTAAAAATTAAAAATTTAGCTCGAAGTTACTTGAAACAATTTTAACTTTGATTTTCCATTAAAAATAATACGTGTTCGATTCACCCCGTTTTGCAGGTGACTTCGAACAAAGTTTAATTTATTAAAAAAGTTAGGGTTTTGTGTATTAACAGTTCATTTCTTTATGATTTTACTCAAAAATATATAAAGAATATAATATATATTTTTCGAATTTTGCAATCATTACTTGGAGAACAATATAAAAAAAACATCTAAATCTATTCAAAGTCACCCCGTTTTACGGTATTATTATTTTTCACTCTTCCTAAATGCATCATGTTCATTGTATAAACTGTATATATTCTTTATAAATTTCCATATGGCGTTAATTAAATAAATGTGTGAATACAAGTTTGTGAATATTTATGAACAAATAAAAAATAAAACCTGATCATTTGGACTATGAAGCGTGTGATCTAGGGTTATATTGTATTACATTTAAATATTATTATATTTTAAAAATGTACATCGTCTTGTACATTTTATGTACAATTGCATTATAGTTATGATTTGTAAATAAAACACATAACATAGTTCATATTATAAATTTTTGCCACACCATAGAACTGGCCTAGGTGTAACAGTGGTGTATGTTACATAAACATAGACCAATATACTAAAACATTTATAAAACCAACTATACCATTTTACCACCGTCAGTTACCTTATTTGAGTCATTACAACGAAATTCACCAAAGAACATAAATATGCTTTGGGATTTCTAATAGTTTATATAAATGTTTGTATTTACTTGCCAAATAGGGTCAAGCCCTATTGGATATGGAACTTGGTCATAATCTTTTGATAAAGAAGGATTTATTTGTAAATCTTTATTGGTCATAATAGTTGATTCATTGTAATTTGTATGCCAATGAGATCCAAATATATTCACAGATTTCGAAAACAAATCATTGTATATAAAACCAGTATACATGGAAAAGAGACTCATTAAAAATATAATATAACGACCCGCAAAGAATATATTCCAAACCTAAATTAATATTAAAATTTTAAAATATTTAGATTTGTTAATTTATTAAAACTTAGAACATACTTCATTGTCACTTTTCATAGCAACTAATGATTTTTCACGCAATAATAAAAAAGCAGCAAATAAAAACATTAAAAATCCATGACCAAGATCACCAAACATTACAGCAAATAAGAATGGAAAACTGATTATGGTGAAAGGTGCTAAAATTAAAAATAATAAAATCAAATTTTATTTTAATTAATTTATGATATCAAATTATTAATACCTGGATTTATTTCTCTATAACTAGCAATTCCATAAGCATTCACTAAATTTTGGAATACAGACGTAAATTTATTGGTTTTGTTATAAGTAGGTGGATCTTCAAATGTGTCTGTTATATTTAATATAGATGGCATGGTACTACCACTATGATCCTATAAACATTTAAAATTAAAATTAATCAATGACTTTTATTTTAAAACTCACAGTTCCTCTACGTAAAGCCAATTGTATAGTTTCAATATCATGTAGAGGTACCCAGCATTCAGCAATTAAAAATTTCTGTGTAACATCCAAATTAAATAAATTTAATGTGTGATAAATTGCTTTAATCTTAATAACTTTAATCAGCCAAAGTTTTATATTTTTAGCAGCAGCAACAAGTACACGTTGACGATGATCTTGTGTTCGACTTAATACCTATAATAACAATCATAGTTATAAAAAATATTAGTTTAAATATAAAAATACTTATAAACTCCATACAGTATTCAAATCTTCAATTCGAGTCATAACTCCCACAGCCATTTCACGACGTTCAGATGAAGATTCGGGGCACGGGTATATTGTAGCATGAAATCCTTGACATATTTTACGAACACGAAATTTCAATTGTTCTCCTTGGAAGAATACCGCAAACACTGATTTATAAACTTGATCTCCCTAAAATTAAAATGTTTATTTTTTATATAGGGTATAACAGGACTATTTAACAGATGCAATAACTTTTTTCCAATAGAATGTTTTAAAGTTTTTTTTTAATTATTATTACAGCCTGGCACTATAACTTAAATATTTTTTAATTAAATTTTAATGTTTAGGAACTTGAAATAAAAAATTTAAAATTTTATTAAAAAAAAAAAAAGAAAAAATCAAGATAGCCATTTTGTAGATCTAATTTTTAAAAAATTTTTGATATCAAAAGTATTTACTAATGTTAAGTCAATTATTTTTTAACAATTTTTAAATTTGTGAAAATGTGAATATTTTTGCCTCTTATCCATCAATAATAATTTAGGGGTGCTTTCAATATCGATAAATATTTTTTTCCATGAAATGCTGTCTGATTCATGGTAACAATTTTATCATTTTAATTGTGTAAATATCATGTTATGGAATTGTCATCAAAAATTATTATTTAACAAATAACAATCCAAAATTATATAAAAATAAAAATTATCAGCGAGTTTAAAGTGATTTAATTATTATTGACAATGAAAAATTAAATTATCAATTTATTTCATGTTACTTATATTTTATACTACAGTTCTAAAAGTACACTATTTTGTGTAGGTAACTTTTAATATTGTTGTCGTCTTTGAAATTATCAATGGTATTTAATAAACTGTGAATAAATTACTGTGATTGAATAAAATATTTTTGATTTTTTAATAATACTTACCTACCCATGCTATTTAATATTATATATTTAAAATGCATTGGTAGCAATATGTTAACAAAAACGTTTTCTACCTATGTGGTAATTTTAGAACCATCATTAGTCATCAACAATTTATACTATTTATTATTATAATAATTATTGTAGTTTTGATTTTTGGTTCACTGAAATAATATGCGATCTATGTTTTATCAGAGTGTAATATTTAGCTATTGCCAACTAGTAGTATTACATAGTTTGATATAATATACTTATTATTGTACTATAGGTGTAATACAATGTACCTATGCATTTAAAAAAAACTGACTTACCCTACATACATTAATTATAATTTGTAACATTGTACATTTAAAGTGTATTATATACCTACTAAAAATAACATTGTACAAACAGTTTTATATGATTAAATAGATTATTAATTTGTAACACTATTAGAGTAAGGCAAAAATAAAATACATAACAAAATATATTTAAGGTTCTAAATTTATTTGAAAAAAATTATTAAAAATAAAATCTACTAGGTAATGAATTACAATTAATTAGGTTACATTAAAATTAAAATTATTGACTAATTTTATTAGGTATAAAACTATTAACAAATTATTTAAATCTCTATTTTACCTATTATTTTGATCCGCAAGATTTCAACTACAATCGTTTAAAAAACACAAGAAATATTAGAATTTACTTAACAGATTGCTTATAGCAAAGTATTATTATAAATTGTAGTATTTTAGTAAAAATAATTTAAATTAATTACCTACCAAATATTCTTCTTATTAAATTTGGTAGTGGGTGTTTAAACAAACATTAAATTTAATGCCACAATTTGAGTTCTGCATAGTGTTATTTTGTTATATTAGTTTTTAAGTATACAGAAACAATACATGCAAATATGGAATTTTCTTAATTAAATACAAATTATATATTATACTAAAAATATATAAATATACATATTTTAATTGATGTTTTTTTAGTTTGTATTATGGTTATCTAAACAGCAAATTGGCTAGTCGCTAGTGTATGGAGTGTTATCATAGTTGAAGTGGCGTTGTAGTAAAAAAAGTTCTACTGATCTTAAAAATATGGAGCTAATTTTAGTTCTTTTCCCTTTTTAACAAATACAATTACAAAAAAAATATGTTTCAAAACATTCTTCATTAAATATAGAATTTATTCTGTATTTCTGTTTTATATTTATTAATTTTTAATCATTACAACAAAGTTTTATTACATATAATCTAACTATAAGTAAATTTATTCTTAAATAATTTAATTTTTATTTTTTTGTATATATTTAAGATTTTATATCGTACATTTATCTCAATATTTTGTATGTTTTATATTTTATATATCAAGACTACTACTAAGAATTTTAATTTACTATAAATGGTGTGTCTCAGTACAATCCATGCATTAAATACGAGGGGTATGTAAAAAGTAACTTTCCCACTGCGATAGCTTCGCAAGGAGCGGTGCTACGCGAGATTTGGCAACACCGCCGTGTAGCTTAGTCCCCCCACTCTCTATACGCGGCTTGAGCAAGTC
>JAIPRL010006159.1:0-28625 GCA_025469235.1 Pemphigus obesinymphae | reverse complement strand
TGAATGCAATGATTTATCATTGCTTTCAAATGCAATACATCCACCTACAGTATCCTGCCCAGTAGCGAAGTGCATCCACCCATACTGACACCCGACGAGCGATGTGCTTCCACCCCCTACTGACCGGTTTTTTTTTTTTTAAAATTGAAATATTTCATAAACAAGTATACATGAGTTCGTTTTCATATGCTACGATATATTTATATATTACTGAAAAGTAAAAATGTTTTTAATACAATTATTATGTTGTTGTTCACCATATTAACCAAATTAATAGTATAACCATTAACCAGTTACAAATAGCAATACTTCCGTTTATAAAAAGAAGAAAATTTTATTAAATGATATAATAATTGAAAAATATTTACTAAAAATTGGTTTTATAAACTAAAATACAGTGTAATAGAAAATTGAATTTATTTTAGTAGGTACTATTTATTAATTTCATTATTACTGTTTAGGCGTCAATAAGTAAATAAAATATAAATGTAAAAATAAAAATGACTTGAATAATGAATATTATTATACTACAAGACTTTTAATGTTATATCTATACATATACTGTTATATATATATATATATATATAATTTGTGAATTTGCCACAATGTACTAATTAACTTTTTAATTAATTCTGTAGTAATCTACATTATTATTATGCATTTTAACCGTTCGAATTTAGCCAAGGCAAATAATAATCAAAATTTTAAATCCAAATTGTACGAAGAAGCATAGATACATAATATATTCATAATATATTTATATAATGGAAAGTTTTATAAACTTTGTGTATAACTCTGAGCTTATTAAGTTTGTTCAATATATATATTGTGTTATAGTTATTTTAATTTAAGCTTACATATACTCATAATTTCACCTGAAAAAATAAGTGATCAACAAAAAAAAAATATTATCATTAATAGGCTGAGTAAGATAAAAATTATTTTAACTTTTTAATTTAGTTAAGTTAAATTAGTTATGTACCCAGTTAAAAGTTAATTATAATTTTTTATTAATTAAATTATGTTAAAAGTCAATTTAAAATTTGAAATTAACTTTTTAACGAAGATTAAATTAGTTGAATGAAAAAATTGTTGTACCATTCTGACACGACTTCCAATTGAGGGGACTGGGGTTTGTTTGACCCAATTTAGGTATAAAAATAATTTAGTAGCTATGTGGAACTATGTTAATTCAATATTTAACACGAATTATGTGAATTTAGATACTATTTATTGATGCTTATTAATTATTTCCGACTGGCAAAAATAGAATTTAATTTCTCCGTAGTTTTAAATGAATTTAACTGATAAACATTTAAATATGTTCGTTAGTTATTACTTATTAGTTAACATTATAAATTAGTAATTAGAAATCGTTAAATTAACGATTATAATGTTATAATTTTTTTTTAAGTTAACACAATAAATTATAAAAAAATATTATTTAACATTTTTAACACTTTGATTATTAATGATGATCATAACATTAATATCAAAATATTATACCTATTTATGTAACAATATCTAATTTTTGTTTTCTAAAAATAAATATTTATTTACAATCATATTACTTTTTTTTTAAAAAATACAGATAAAGATATCTAATTTGTATAATATATTAAAAATATATATATATTTTTTTAGATTTTGAATGATGTGTACACGTATTTTGTTAAGGCTTTTCATTTGGTAGAAATGCTCAGGCAATTTCGAATGGCCATATTTCAATCGATTGGAAATTGAACACAGATGGTGCATTGAATTTGTATAAAATGTGGACATTTTTACAACAATTTTCGAGGAAGTTATAAAAAACAGTGATAAAGTATTTTTTGAGGAAATAAAACTCAGATCAAAGAATCGTTTTTTGAATAATATTTAAAGTAATATTACTTACAAAAATAATTATTACAATGATTTGAACTGGTCTTAGCAAATGTATCCTTTTCGTGTATTGAACTTATATTGTAATACAACAATAGATAATAAATAGATACCTATTATTAAATATACCTTGATATTGATTTTAAACTAATTTTATAATTTTGTACATTATTATAAATTTACCTATAGTTATTTAATTGTATTTTGATTTTCCGTTATTTTTAATATTTTTAGTATGTCGATAATCTTGAAAATCGCCAAAAATACCATAAAAAATGCATTCATTACCCAAGTACTGCTGACTGTAGTATACAGTGACAATAAAAAAATACTCAATTATTGTAAGAAATTATTAAAAAATTTAATTAATTTTGAAATACTTTGGAACTTTAGACGTATTGATATAAATTAGAAATTAATGACCTAAAATTTTACGAAAATATTCTATAACCCGACAAAACGTTCATGAAAATTACGTAAACAATTTATTTAAACTTTAAAGTAATGAAAAAAAAAATAAAAATGAAAATGAAAATGAAACAAAAATAATATTGTATTTTCTGGATCTGTCTCTGATCTTGCACGCAGTACGCTTATTGTATAGCTTGGTTAGAATTTCATGAGATGTTTTTCGAAAAAGTCATCGTCGTCGTCATATTGTTGTTTGTTTCTAATATGTCATCAATGATATTGCCTAATACGAGCTTATCGGTACGTTACTCACGATCATTTCTATAAACATTATAGTATAGTGTTTACCGCGCGATCGGTAGGTACTTTTATATTTTACTCGGTTGACGATTAATAGGTAGGTGCCTACGTGTCGTAAAATTATCGCGAGTTCAAAAGTAAAAAAAATTTTTCCGCATTAAATTGTAAAAAATCGGAAAAGTTTCTGACGACACGGTAATCTGCGAAGATTTGACTAACGTACATGCCGTTCACGGTAAAATCGAGTTTCCCGTTCGCTGTACGTCAAAGTCGTATAGTTTTATTTATTTATTTATTTATTTATTTTTGATAAGACCCAACCTGCGACTCGGGCGGGACAGACCGCACGCACGAACTTCTATCCCGATTGTCATCTTAGCAAATTGCGATAATTCCAGTGCGACCGTGTTTCGTCGGTGTACGGTTTATCGGTGCCAGAACTTCAATTTTGGACGGGGAAACTGGGCGAGCCCTCGTTAAGTCGGTATAAACTACCCATGTACTTGCGTCTAAAGTCAGTCACACGTGGTGACGACGACGATGACGACGGATAATTAAGTATAGCCGGTAACGGGCACTTAATTACCACGTGTGTCGTGTATACACCGCGTGGCTGTTTATTTTATATTTTGTATAATATAAGAAACACTTGCTTTCTATATTTTTCGAAATATACAATTATATTTACGGGTCATATTGTATTTTTATTGAAAGAGAAAAAAAAAATAAAATGTGACTAAACCAAATCTCGTGTCTGTATATTATTACATTTATCAGAGAAA
This sequence comes from Pemphigus obesinymphae, assembly GCA_025469235.1. Taxonomy (NCBI): domain Eukaryota; kingdom Metazoa; phylum Arthropoda; class Insecta; order Hemiptera; family Aphididae; genus Pemphigus; species Pemphigus obesinymphae. The sequence continues at coordinate 25,248 of JAIPRL010006159.1, read as the reverse complement.
AAAATAGGTTTATAAAACATGATTGTTTGACGATGGAAAATTTTACGCGCCTATATGTTCAACTTGATAAATTTCATTCCTTTTTTTTTTTTAGAGTTTTTAAAAATCATTTTAATAATAACTATAATAACCTCTTTTACGTTATAACTTCACTGTGTGGGGTAACGACAAAATTGTCCGTGGTGAATAATTGTATTTTTTTGGGAAATTATGATTTTCTAAATAATTTGTTCGTTCAACGGGTAGATTTTCTCTAACAAAATTTTTTATCCGAGAATGGGGGATAATCTGTCGTAGATTTCTAATTTTAACTCAAACATCCGAAATAAATAATCAGGATAGTGTAATTTGAGTGGACTATTATTAGATTGGGGGGTGGCCATATTTAGAAACTTTAAAAATGAAAAGATCATTCGCGTAAAATTTTCCGTAAAAAATCAAGAAACTTCTTTAAGAAACATTATTTTTTTATAATTAATAAACAAAACAAAAGAAAAAAAAAGGATTACTTTTCTACAAATTATAAAAATATGGAACACAAATAGGACAATATACGTCCCATTGGAAGTTAAAATATGCGACAATCCCGTATAATACAATACGTATATTACTAGGTATATTACCCTATATTAGATAAAGTGAAACAGAACATTTGTAGTCATTTTAGATATATCTTAAGCTAAACCCTACTTTTATGCACTACTCTGCAGTTTTCACCAGAATATAAAGTTTTGAGTTGAGTAATTATTGGAAAAAAAAGTAAAAAATTGTTGACAAAATCATTGAAAAAGTAGTTTTTTTTATTTTTTTTGTAAAAATTTAATATTAGTGAATTATACTTGAATTACGTAGAACGATAGTGGAAAATGATATATACTTGCTTTTAGAGTTTGAGAGTAGCAAGTTTAGGTTTAAAATTAGTTTCTCAATAATAGATATATCTATGTATATTTTTGAAATCGTAAACTTTTTACGAGTATGTTTTAATTTTTTTGTATATACCTATATTGTATAGGTACACAATATTTTGGAATATTTTTTAGGTGATTTCGGGGATCAGAGTTTTCAGATAGCATTCAAATTGATACTTTTAAGAGATTATTTTTCAATTATTCTGGTAGTTTTTTAAGTGTATTGATAATAAATGGAACAGTACCAAGATATTAACCGAAAATTGTTATAAATCGGAAAATAGTAATTTGATGTTAGAGACTTGAAATTTGCAACAAATATTTACTCCAACATTATATAAGTTTCTATACTAAAAAATTTTTTTCAAAACTGTTGAAAACAATTTGTCAATTTATAGAATTTTTAAATTTGATTTTCCTCTACCCTTTCAAGCTTTATACATTATACAAAACTTTAAAACAATCGTTTTTAAAAAGCTTTGCTTTCAAATCATAAATTTTAATAATTTAAGGGGGAGGAAATACTATGCCCGTCGTATAGGATTCTGTTTATGAATATTAAAATAAATGTAAAGTCATGAAAATGTAAAACTTACGTATAATTTTTTTCGGGTAAATTAAACATAAATGACGGTCAAATCTGTAAAAGTTGGTAAAAATAATTTTAAAGTATACTATTGATGTTTTTTTTATTTCATAGTATTATCAGTTAGGAGTCAGACTTTATTGCTCTAAAAAGTACATAAAAAAGGCAGTTACGCCATTAAAAAATAACAAAATACACTTTTAACAATCGATAATATACTCATAAAAATACAAAAATATGTACATACTGTTATCTTTTAGTAGTCTACCTAGCTATATATTTTCTATTAAACACGTATTTAGTCCACAAGTGAAATGTTCATTAATCTACGGGGTCTATTAGTCATTAACTCATTAATTTATGATTTTATATGATATGATAGAATTTGCATTTCACAGAATATGTATAATATGGAGTACTATAATAACAATATTCATATATTTGTTGACTTTTCAATTACCAATGAATTCCAGCTATTACATGATAAATCTTCTTAAACAAGAAATATTCAATTTAACCAAAATTCAACGTACTTTCATTCTATCTAGACATATAAGTTTTCTAGAAAAATTTTTTTTATAAAAATAAACATTATTATAAAACCAATAGAATCCTCGCTCAAAATCTTAAAATAATATAACCTGCCAAATTAAGTAGATATTGTATTGGAATTATGGAACCGAAGGACAAACTTTCACTGTTTGCATTTTGATAGATTTCATATGACATTATTTCTAGAATGTATTGTAGGACTAAACAATAACACAATATGTATGTGTATATATATAGAAATGTAACATGACACTAAAGCCTGTTAAATATTTAGTAACAACAACACAAAATAGATATAGTCAGAAAGGACACTCCGATGTAAACAAAAAAACAAGTCAGCCATTTTCTCAATTATACTGGTGTATAATCACAAAGGTAATATCATTATTTTAAGGCCGACACGGTCCTGTGCTATCCATTATAATTATTATCAGTGTCCTCGGTCTGATAACAACCTGCCCACAAATTTTAATTGGTACCGATACTTAACAGCAGCATTATTATAACCACATAAAATTAAATATATTCATTTAAACACACAATCTATTTAGAAAACAAGTGATTCCCAACGGAGCCATGCGGTATATGTTGTATCGTGTCTCTTTTTGAAATACTTTAACTCCAGTGGTGGTGCAGTATATATTTAATGTATATATATATATAGTGAAATCGTCAAGCTCTTGGATAATGTGTGTCTCTGCGACGGCCGAGATTAAAAACCGAGCTCCGTGGGGAAGCCGAGAGATTGTCCTCCGTTAGATCACGAGTCTACCCGTGACACGGCGAGGCCCGGATTATCTTGCGTCTATATACCGTGCAGGTTACGCGAGACAACGATCCGACTGGCAGGATAAACGAAATTAAAAATGGTAAAAAACACGCGGAAAAAATCCAAAAAAAAAACCCCGAAAAAGATATACGAAAATGAAATACGACGAATAATTCCACTACGCCCGGTGCTCGATGTGAGATGGAAGTGGTATTTTCGGTCTGCGGAATAACGGAAAAAGATGTTTTGCCAATTAGTTTGACACACAAGCGAATGTACACGCACAAATATACACAAATACACATGTACATGTACACAAATACATACATATATATATATATATATATATATATATATACACACTCGCATACTTGTTACTCTCGAATCTGACAAATTGGCTTTATGTCGACGGCGGCGACAAAGTGTGTGTAGGAGGAGAGTACACGTCTGGCTCACGTTTTTTCCTCGGTTTTTTCCTTTTTTCCCAATCATCGCCGCCCTTTCCATCTCTTGCACATAATGCGCGGCACACGTGAAAACATGACAGCCCTCTGACCCCGTGCGAGCGACGTCGCAGTCAATCAGTGCGCGAAAGCGTGTATGACGGATTAAGGCGATCTCGGTCGGGCGAGTGTAACGAGAGGCGACTAGTCCGATGACGACAGAGTTTTCCGAACGTTTGTTTTCTACGGTGATATATGTACGGTAATTGGGATGGAGGTATATATAGGCCAAAAAATCCCGGGACAAAATAATCCGAACGTGAAAACGTATGAAGGTCGAATAGTCCGAAAATATTTCAAATTAAAAGAGTCGGTTTGATTATTTCGTTCTTCAGGCTTTGGTCCGGTTCAGAATCGTATTCCTGTCCATGTCTCTAATCTAAATTCAAACCATACTACGTTTTGCCCTCGTCGTGATGGTATAACTTAGGTAGGCATACGTGTTGGCCGTAAAGTTCACCGACTCGTTTATACCGTACACGCAGGTGGTATTCGATAGTAATTAATTACGATTTTCAATACAAACATTACAAATTCACAAAATGAATCTCATACGAAGCGCCTTCGCCATCCCCTACTGACCACTTTTTTATTTTTTTGATGTTTCAGATAAATAAATTAATAATTGTCGTTATTTTAGTGTAAGATATTAATAAATTAATCGATAATAGGAAAAAAATTACCCACAAAGGTACTATACAAGGGTAAAAATCAACTAAATTATTAAAATATATAATAAAATTTTACAGGGTACTAAAGGACTAGTTTGTTATATTATTTTTATTTTTTTATACTTTTATATTATTATCACGTAAATAGATGTTAAACTAAACGAATAATTATACGGTATTTTTTTTTCGTCGTGTATCTAAGTATAAAATTATAATTTTACCATTTTAATCAATACCGATTAAATACCAATTTAAAAAAAAAAAAGTGTCTGTATTGTTTTTATTTCTGGTAAATTCTGTCTTAACTGACATAATACACTTTTTGCCCTAGAAATAAATTACCGAAATTGCGTTTTTAAGTAATAAATATTAAACAAATAAGTAAAGTTGATACATAGGTAGTGTATTTTTTTTTATCAATATTTTAATATTTTAATCATTACTTATTATTATATTATATAGTTATGAATTATAAAGTATTATATGGCCACTTGTGCACAGATCATTTCGATCACCTATCAACGTACTAGATCATCTTAGGGCGTTCATTTACCACCTGTAAGATTCTATGCATACTAAATAGTTCAGTAAATCTCTTTTTTACATTGAAGTAATATATTTCTACTATTGTTTTTTATATTTTATATTTTTTTATCTAAATATACATATTAAAATGTATTTTATATTATTGAAGATTTTAATACAAATTATAAACCATAAAATATTGAAGTATTTTAATGTTTAAGTATTTAAATAAGAAGTGATATGAATCATGGATCAGGGAAATTATTTTAATACCTCTATTTACTGTATTTACTGTATTAATACAGTTTTCTATTTTATAATATCTAATTAGAATATTAATTCTAAAATTAAACAATTTTCATTTAAACACAAAATTTAATAGTTCTATAATTAGTGTTATTTCAAAATATATAATTAAAAATAATAGTCAAGAGATTTAATGTAAAAATGCATATAATAATATGATTTCACAGATCACTGAGGTGAAAAATTTTATAAATTTAATTTCTAAAAACATACTGTGATCATATGGATTTAACTTTAAATTATAATATGATAATAAGAATATCAATAATAAATTAAAACAAAAATGCAATAACTCAAACAGTAATTAAAACATATATTAGTGTTTATAATATAAAAAAATAATTCGAGTTTTAATTATTCGAATGACGTAAAACGATCTCACCTGCCAAAATCGATTTACAATGTTTATAATAATCTATTCTTACAAATTGATGTAATTTAAGAGCTTATATATATAAATTAAAAACCACTCAAAATCAAAATTAATAACATTTTTGGATGATTACAAACTAAATATTTAATTGAAAAAAAAAAAAAATTAAAATTTTGTTTATAATATTTTTTATTTTTTTTTGTTATTATTTACTTATAATATACAAATATTTCTTACATATTTTTTTAAATAGCATATAGGATGTTAAACATCTTAACGGCGTGAGAAGATGTTATACTACCGTTTTTTACCAGTTGTTATGCTTTGCAAGATTCATATTTTTAAGAAACTGAATTATTTAATATTAAATTACCTCTATATAAAATTAAAAATCGTTTATTGTCTAAATTTTTCATGGTTAATTTTTGATAAAATTATTATTAGTCGAGTTATGAGATACTAAAATTGCTCAATTTCCCAGACACGTACATATTCGGAAACAAAATCAAGGAAAAAAAAACCCATGGAAAAAAAGACCAAACAAAAAAAACCAACGGAAAAAAAACCCAACATAAAAATAAAACCAATTCGAATAATTTTATTTTTGTTAGAATATGTTTTATTGAATTATTGTTTATTCGGTCTGGTCTGATCTATAGTGCAAGCCGGCCAAAATTACAAACCTGTTCAATAATTTGGTAAAACTCTTAATTTATGTTTTATTTAATTATGAAATAACTTTTATTAATTAGTATTGGAGTTAATTGATGTTATTTTGAGAAAATTAGTTTGAAAATATTTTTTTTGGGTAAACTCATATAATTAATAAATATATTTGGTTTTTTTTCCGTTGGTTTTTTTTGTTTGGATTTTTTTTCAGTGGTTTTTTTTCTTTGATTTTTTTCCCGAGATTCAAAGAAAAATAGTCGCTGATTTTCGTCACCCGTTTGTACTAAATATATCTGAACTTACGATATACGATATAGTTACGTATTAAATGTAATATATTTTAGTTCATCAGTTTTGAAATCTGATTTAAACATAAAATTAAATTTGAAATTGGGAACTTTTATAAATTTTAAGGCTACATCGAATTGATTATGTGTTGTACTATTGTGTATACTCTATAGTGTATATCTGTGTATGTCCTAAGTGTCTTAAAATTAGTTATCAATATAATATTCATAGTATACGAGTAGAGATACTATATACTTCATACAATTATTTTCGTTTAAAACTATTTGTGTGCTGAAAATTAATTTAAACGAATTATAATTAGTATAAATTACCCTTTTTTTAAAGTTAATTTTATATTGAAATCAGAATTTACTGAGAATAATGACTTATTTAACTGAATAATTTAATAACTGATAATTTAACTGAAGAACAAAAATATATTTAATTCAGTACGTTATATGTAGGGAAATATATGGGCGATGAAAGTAAGCGAGAAGTGGCCATTTTTTATTTTTTTTTGGATGCAAACAGTTCATGCTTATATCACCAGTGCTCGTAAGTTTATGTGTTTACATATCAATCTTGCTAAGTCGTATCAAATTCTAGACAACATAGAAATTTATTTCAAGATGACAGGATTTCATAAATTAAATTCCATTTTGCACATAATCATATATTTTGAGGTTTTTGGCATATTTGGCATAATTTTGGCATATTCGTGCATTTTACCGTGCGGTTTTATAAGAATAGTATATAAATAATTTTTTTTTTAATTCTGGCAACATTGTTAATACATTTATATAAATCTTTTCATATTCAGGAGATTGTATAATTAAAATTTTTGTACTGCATATTTAAGTTCATATATTTCAGCTTTTTTTGCAATAATAAATAAATAATTTTCAATTATCACAGACAATATAATATTATAATATGTGTTAATGGTCAGTTAGTATTCTATGGTAATAATTTCATTATATTTATATTATTTTGTAGAATGTATATTTTGTATTATCTTTCAATTTTATTTTATTTTATTTTTTTGATTATTTTTCTCGGATTTAAAACCTTGATAAGTGATAAGTAATATTGAAAAGTATAACTTGCGAACAGTCATAAGGTAGTCGTTGCATTTTTTATGTATGTTAATAGTAAATTATAGGGTAATTTATATTAATTTAGTGTTAAATTTTCGTATTATTATTTTCATCAAATTAATTTAGCTGTAAATGTTGCTGTAAATATTTTTAAAATGACAAAAAATATAATGAAAAAAACCTAGTTATTATTATTTTGTTATATTATATATAAAATCCAAACTAAAACGATTTTTTTTTTCCTTAGTTTTATTTTCTATGGCTTTTTTTCTTTGGCTTTTTTCCGTGCCATTTTTTTTTTTTTGGCTTTTTTTCTAGATTCATTTAATATATGTTGCCACAAAATGTGTACGACGAGTGACGTCATAGGTATGATAGTCGCTGCGGGGGATTTCAATTTTTACATGAATGAGACTGTGGTACTATTATCACTAGTAATAATATAATAATGTATAATATAAATGTAATTTACCTATGTTGTATAAATTGATAAGTTGTAAACAATTTTATTATCGAAAACTACGTTTTTATTCATCTATTTATTACATATATTTTTTATATTGTTCTTATCACCCCTAGTTGTACTTTTTTTCGAAGTCGTTTTTTTCCGGACGTTCTTTTTATTTGGAAGTTATTTCCGGTTACCATAAAAATCTATCTCAAAAATGATTTCAAAATTATTATCTTAATGCGGTTGAAATTACTACAAACAAATAAAATATATAATAATACATGGTATAAATAATATGATATATCGCTAACAATATGAAATCGATAGATGCGTTTACCGTATGGTGCTCGTGGAATAATATGTTCTATTGTCGAGGATACCATTCAAACGGCATACTGGGGTTTTGCGAACACAATGGCGGTCATCGAGCACTCTGTGTCCTTTAATATACTACACGGGATAAAGATGAGCAATGACAATAATACTACAAGGTACAATGAAATATAATATAATATGTATCCGAGAATCTTTCGGAATTAAACGACCATTTGTTCGTCGCGTTCCGCAGGGATCCATACAGCACACCGCGTTGTTATACCTACTTCATCTGTATAATAACAAAAGAATTAAAAAACATATTGGCCAACGCAATGTTCATTTACAGACATGTTTCCGAACAATTGCCAAGAAGACCTATAAATGTACTTTTTTCAAATATTAAATAATAATATATTACGACATTATTCATGCCTTATGGTGTTATTTGGTAACCGGAAAAATGTCCAAAGAAAAAACGTCCAATAAAAAGAGATTGTCTAAATCTTTTTATTAATCTATAATTCAATTAATACTGTTGATTGATAATTATATACATATATATGTTACGGGCCATGGCTAAATAACACGAGCGTATAGAGACAGCGCCTCTTATCATATATTATTTTTATCAGTTATCAACTTATCAGTATCGTACAATGTTGCTATTATTTTATATCAATTTGACTTATAGAATCGGTTAAAAACGAAATTCAAATATAATATTATTTATTCGTAACATAATTTACTTTTTTAATATGCTATTTATCTACCTACCAAAAATCATTAATATTTTTAATTTTCGGAATATTCGTAATGTGTAAATGTAATACTTTTATAACAATATGTATGCCTACTTCTATAGAACAAATACTATCTAGACATAGGTAACGACAAACACTCTTAATATATATTATTTTATTTTATTTTTTTAATGCTTTTATTCACAATATTAATAATCACAAGTTTATATTTTTGTTGTATATTATAAATTTGTATTTTTTTATATTTCTAGACCTAATATTATTGAATTCATAACGAACAAGTTTATTAAATACTTTGATTTATTCAAATTAACTAAATTTTCAATGTTATTAGACATTGAAAACCAGAAAACGCAGATTCGGTAAAATCAATTTCATATTATTAGTTGTAATTTATTTATATTCATCAATATTTTTAATTATAAACGTTTAACACTTATTAACATTTATTTATGTATTTTTCCTCAGCTATTGTTTTACCGTTTTCAGTAGGTACCTGATGACTTTTCGTTATTATTAATAACATTGCCTTTTCTTTGTGTACATTAGGTACTTTTATTTATTAACAAATGAAAATAAATAATGCTTTATTGAATTAATACATACAAACTTAAATTACATATTATAAATTAAAATATAATTATGTTTAGTTTATGTTAAGTTAATTAATAAGTATTAAGTGATATTGTGGAGACGTAGAATATTCTGTGGTGGAGATAGCATGTTATGATACCTGATAAGAAAATAGTATAAGATAAGAGGCGCTGTCTCTAGACGCTCGTCTAAATAACTAGGTATGATAACAACTTTGTGATATACAGGTATGATTTTTTCTTCTATGGAATTGGTGTCCGGTATCAGGCGTGAAATTTGAATACATCATACGCTCGAACACTGATAATTGCACTCCCCCCCCACTCTGATTGAAAATCTAAAAAATGTATTTAAGAATGTACGATGCCACGAAAAAATAATAGTGGCAATTTGGTCAATGTGTTGTCATACCTAGTTATTTAGCAATGTTACGGGCAATGTAGAAAATTCTGGCATTATATGCAATGCCCAAGGTATTTCGGGCATTGTAAATTGTGAAGTATTATACAGTAATATTATTATAATATTTAAACAATTATAATTTAATTAAAAAAATTAATGTTCATAAACTAAAACTTATTATACGAGTAAGTGATACGTAATTGGTTGTTCTTATATAAAAAAATACAAAAATGTAACTAAAGTTATAATTGTGTTTTACTTAAATAATTGTGAATCGTGTCAAAAAAAAGGAGTACAGACAAAAAAGAGTTATTTGTAAAACCAATTATATCTTTCGAAATGAATTATCGCTATCAAAAGTTGAAATATAAGTTGTTGAATATAAGTTTATATTAGTTTATCAGAATCATCTTACAAAATATGTATTACTCCATCCGCTAAAACACAAACGTGCTGAAGAAATGGCTTACATAATTTTAGACATTTTTATAATTTTCTTATCTACAATTTTGTAGAGTGATAAAGATAAGAAACTTGCAAATTAATTTGTAACTGAAATTTGTAAAATGTGGCCAGATCTCAAAGTAGTCCATGGTAAACCTCGTCACTCATAGAGTCGAAAGTTCAGTCAAACGAGCTCGCCAGAACATTGAAAATATCCTTGCTACTTAGTTTCAGGATAATAGTACCAAAAAATGAAGTGAGGGTATAAAACTTGTTCAATTTATGAAAAATCATACATTACATCACGAAAAAAAATGCTCACCGAAGCGATGTTTAATATACAAACTAAAATTGGACTGAAAAGTATATTATTACTAAATAGTGTAATATGTAAATTGAACATTGACGAAGTTCTCGAGACAGCTCTCAATTTTATTTACACTATCTTGAAAAATGACGTTATTGAAAATGTTGGCGGTATAATATAACAATTAAATTAATTTTAATAACTTTATTTAACTTTGATTTTTACATAAACATAACTTTAATTTACGATAATAAATAATGACAATAATAATAGGCACATAATTACTTATAATATAATTTACTTTAATTTTAATTATTATAATCAAAATTTTTTCAATAATACTTGAAAACGCTTGCAGTGGGTTAATATATTTTACACGGCGTTTTCGTGTTAAAGGAGTTGTTTTTCACAATCAGACTATGTAGTGCTTATTATATGTAAAACAAATATCAAAAATACACTGCTATATTGCAATAATTATACCCAAAAAGCGTTTAGTATTGTCATGTTACACCTACCCATCGTGGTTTTTCACAGAAAATCGGGGTATATTTTCGAATTAATCTGTCCGAATGAGTGGTAAAATAAATGTACATATGAAACACAATTTAAGTTGTATTTACTATATTATTAAGGAAAATCTTTAATATGAAAACGCATCTTAAAATATGTCGTTTAGATAATTAGAAAACTTTAAATCGATACACCTTCGAAACTAAGTCCGACCAGACAAATCTAAAGACGCCATGGTAATATTCAGTATAAAAAAAAAACACATATTTCGAAATAAAAAAAAAAATAAATGAAAAAAATCGCTCGGCTCGTAAACTAGATTTATTCTGAAATGTATTATACAAATATTACTACTATAAGAAAATTGCGTTTTCCCGATGCCAAATTCTTCAGCGAGTTTGTGAAAAGATAAGCCGCTAGTGTTCCTACATGGAATAATTTCCAAGGTACATTCGCAATTTCTCGGTGCCATTACAATGAAAAAACAACTCTGATTACGAACCAACATTAATAAGCACAATAAATTGAAGACAATTTTTTATTTAGAACATAATCTTTACACATACCTACGTGTACACACGACATATACGTAATGACGTTTATTTCTGGTTAAAATACAATTCTACATAATATTTCATCTATAATGGCTACGTTATCAACGTATCGTTATCAGTTATATAGGAGTATAATCGGTAGATGACCGACCGACGGACGTATGTATATATTATTTTTATTAATATGTTCCAACGAGTTTAAACCACAGTTATAGATACTATGGCTGCGGGACAAGGCTTCAAAAAACGGTGACAAGAGTTCTTATCCATTTTAATCAAAAACCTGCGTATTTATAGCATCTCTCGTGAATTATTTGATACAATTATATAAATATTTAGTACAAAATTGTTTATTAAATCATATCGATATAGACAACAGCATATTATAACATATTATTATATTCTACACGAATATACCATTATTATTGAATACCGATATTAAAAATGAAAATTGTATGCATAAATTATTTTTTGCAGACTATAAAACAATAACTTGTATTCGTAATATGAAATCGGTTAATTATAACATTTTGAGCTCTATAATATTAAAGTTTTCTTTTCGAATAAAAAGTAACATAAATTATACAGAAAGTAATCAACTATATATAAGATAGTATTAAGCTTCCATATACAATAAATACAATCCACTTTATCTATAAAAGTTTTTAAACTCCGTGTAAAGAACAAAAGTTTTTCTAAGATTAGTTCGTAAAAGATTATTTGAAAACTACAAAATGTCAAGTTTTTGAGAAAATACGTTATAACTTATGATATAATATATTATTGTGTTGAACAGTAAGACGTAGACGTACTAGAATCGTATATTACCAATTTTTTAACAAACTAATATATTAATGATATATTAATATTGTTAATTACGAAATAAGAATTTCGAATTATAATAAATGTCTTGAAATATACTAAATATGACCGGAATGATAGATGTATTAAAGGCACCGGAAGAATCAGTATATCCTTGATCCTTATTCGATAACCTTCGTTAAGTCAGATATTCCACAACCCTCTCCCTTTTTTTACCGATTAACACGATCGGTCGTGTCATTTTTCATTGATAGATTTGTGTTCATCAAGTACCTTTTGGAGTGTAATTAGTCACCAGCAAGCATAGGATACCAAATATTATAATATTATACTTAAATAGTGGTAAAATTTAGGAAGAAACTTGTGGTGGGAAGGTAATTAAATTAATAAAAACATGTAATATTCATTACTCTACCTTCTTCTTCATAAATAAAAGTATATAAATTATAAGAGGAGTAAGTATATGTATACAGTATACATATATATATAAACAATGCACATAGGGATTATAATAATTATTATTTCTAACAGACTACGAGCAAAAATCACCTCTGTGGTTTCTTAAACTTTCGATAACATAACGATAGTACTTTATTAGCAGTGCCGTGAATATATTTCCCTGGATGATATCAAAAAAGATTTATCTCGATATTTTATAATTCTTCATATTTTTAAATTTCTTTCATTGTTACGTTATTATTGACTTTGAACATTTTAATTCTCTGTAACTCTTTTATTAACGATATGAATTAGTTCAATTAAATTTCAAAATATAGTCCACACAAAAGTGAATTATTTTTTATAAAGTATTTAAAAAAAAAAAAAAATGTGATTTAGAATTTTTTTGAATGCGTTATTACAGTTTAAATTTTTATTGCTAGTTATGAGACATAAATTTAATTTTTTTTCAGTACAGCGTTTAATCATATAAAATATGTTAGGTACCTAGTATTCAATATTGAGATTTGTACACAGTATTTATTTGTTTTCTAGATCATGTTCTTCATGTTTACTGTATTGTATTACAAAAATCAAACGTTTTCAGTGTACCTAACCTAGTAACAGTTGTCGTTTGATTGAAATACATTTCACTTTGTCTGCGCTTACTTAAACTATAGGAAAGTACATCATTTTTAAGCAATAGTAGTATAGTACTCACACATAATAATTATTCACATCGTTATAGATGCTAATTTATACAATGTAAATAAAGACAATATGAAAATTACCGGCGAATATACTTCAAAAAGAATATATTAACATCACACTAACCCGTCAACTATATCACAGTAGCTATAAATGCAAATTTTTCCAAGTAAAAATTGCATATTTACTACATGGAGTATATAACAATGGTGGTATTTAACAGGGAAAAAATATTGTTTAAAATACTACACGAATGCATATTTTTTTTCTCTCGAAATATAACCACATATTCCGCAATTTTAAATATATGGACTGATCTATACGCAACTTATTGCTTTTTACACCAAGTCGGTATAAATTTAATCGAATCAAGTATTTATTTATTTTTTACTTTCATACATTTTATAGTAAACGAGATATGTTTTTTTTTTCAATATAATCACAACTATATAAACGCGAATAAATCACGATTAATATTATATTAAACATTTATATGTTCAGAATTAAATTCGGGAAAAATTGAAACTAGAGATACAATATATGTGGCAACTTTATGCATGTTAAAAACGTGATTCACTGACAACTGGAGTGGTATAATTGAATATTCTGTTTTGTAATATGCCTAAACTTGGACCATTGTTGTTTGACTTAATTTTAAATCATCAAGCGCATTGGATGAAATATATTTCGTATTTTGATGTTGAGTTACTTGTAGAATTATTTATATATATATATATATATATATATATATATACCTATATATTTCGTATATGGTTAAATCCTATGAACATAATATGCCACCAGAAATTTTGTAACGGAAGATCACAGATGTATACATATTACTTACCTAGACATTTTCTAGAAATTAGGTCAAAAATTTAAAAAAAATATTAAAATATAGGTTAAAGAATCAAATTTTATCAAACTATTTAATAATGAAGTCGGGTTAGGCTAAATCATAGACATCTAGAGATATTAAAATATTATGTAGTATTTTAGCCCTATAATTAATAATGTTCATAAAACATATTATAGGTAGTAAAATATTAATCATTTCTTTATATTACATATCGTTTTTGGCCATTTTAAATATTTCATAATTAGATATATATATTTAATTTTTTTATTCTTTGTATAACATTTAGAATTTTCTCCGTGTTTTTTTTTTTTTTTTGGTTGGGGATATACGATTATATCTATTAATAGATGAGCAAGAAAAATATTGACATAAATTATATAAGTTAAATTAATCCAAAAACCTTCAGTTTTAATTTAATAGTAAACAAACAAGTTCGGAAAGTCTACTCTGATTTTAGTCGGTAAAATAGGAAAAAAGTTGATTACTTTTTACTTTCAGATTTGAACCCCCCCCCCCAACCAAACACATATCTTTCTTCGGAATAGCCCTGTTTAGAAGTTCTAATGGAGTTTTGAAATGTAAAAGAGTTGATTGTATTGTTATAGGTCTATAATTTTCCCTTAATAATGTTTTAGATTTATAAATATAAGCTTAAACACCTTATATCCCTATTCTGCTCTTACGTCTATCCGTAGCTACTAGTATATAATTACGAGTTTGTTGAATTGGTTATCAGGATATATATTATTCGTTTTATATTATAAGACGTATATTATACGTCATGCTGTGATTATCAATATTTACAATTTGTATTCGTTTCGTTAGTTTTAAGTGTTTATACAAAATTATAGTAGGCTAGTTGTTTATGGAAATATAATTTATTGTTTAATATACATTTAAAAAACGGTAATTTCCAAACTTGTTTATTTAGTGTTTACTATTGAGTATCAACCTTTATATTAACTTTTAACCACGGATGATCATTTGAGGGGCAAAAGAGCCTCTGGATAATTACCTGATAATGAATTATTGTTAAAATCGGCAGTAAATATAAAAATATTATAATTTATTTCAGTTTGTATCACCCCCCTCTCCCTGAAATTTGTCCTATGGGCACCCTGCTTTTAACTGACGATTTTCGGGTTATTTTTACTTAAATGATTCAAGTTAATATCTTTCTTGCTTATATTTCAGTAGATAAACCCGTCGATTCCCAAAATTTATAATACTTCAAGTATTTGGCAAATATATCCATATTACATATTATATAATATTTTTGGGCCTTATGAAAAAAATCGTTATTTTTCAAATTACGATTATAACCGTACTAAATCAATGATATTTTATGATTTTTTGTTACTATTATGTTTCTAATATTGTAAACAATTTTGATTTCGGCAATCTGCCAATTTAATATTCGATTTATCATAAAAATATATCTGTTATTTATCTGTATTCCGTCGGAATTTTCCATAATAATATCTTCCTATTTCTAATAATTTATGTAGTATTGTCAATTTCTTAAAGTACCGTATAAATATAATGTTGAAGTGACATTGTATTTTTTCTCAAAATTACTGAGCAAGATAAAAAATACCTGTTAATAATTTACGTGCACTTTTCATTTTCATTGAACATACAATAATGGTGGTTAAAGTATATATTATAATCGTAAACATGTTTTTAAAATTCTGACCTTTAAAAACCCGAACATTGTATATATTTTCCCTACGAAAAAAATAAAATTCATATTTGATACGATATAAGTAAGATTAGTATAAAAAAATAATAAAGATTACATACACACAGAACAATTATCAAATTAAAAGGACGCTATACACCTGACTTTTAAGGTGTTTTGTAAAGATAATTTTTATGAAATTGAAGAAAAATTAAAATTCAACAATTTATGAATTTAATATATATTTTAAAAGTAATTTAGAAATAATTTTTTGTCACTACCATTCTTTATTATTTTTTAATCAGAAATAAAAAATTTTTACGAATTTTTCAATTTCCACTTACCTACAAATCTGTTAGAAGTATGAAACAAAAAGAAAATGACAGGCAACAATATTATCTAGTGCTGTATGGAGACGATTTTTCATATGTGCATTTTTATACGTTTTATGATTAAAATGTTATTAATAATATTAATATACAATGTTAAATATTAATATTATTTACATTCAAATAATGTGTAGATAAAATTGTATCTATCATACACATAGTACTCGTATATACTGTATAATATATAATATATATATATATTGATGATGTTCATACAAAGTATATAAAGGTACAATTATACCTATGGTGTTCGTTACCGTTGTAAAATTATGCCGTTCAACTAAGATTAAAAATCTATATATTTGATTTTTCTAAATAACTATAAATCTGAAAAATAAATTATATTGAAAAAAGCCCATGTAAGGCACTAGGAATGTTGTTAGCAGTATTTTTTTATTTATATTTGGTATTTCTAACATGTTTGTACGACGATAAATGTGAGAAATACTAATGCGAGTATTTCCATTGAAAATGTTTAGCTATGATGTATTTTTAATGAAAACAACTAATTCAAAATTATTGAAGTTAAATTCACCAACAAGTCTTCAGTTAAAATATAACACATGGGCTAAGCTGGAGAACAAAAGATAACCAATACGATTGGAGCATGAAAAGTACTACAATGTTGCCGTACCTATATCTTTATTTACATTACCTATATTTTTCGCACTCGTCATTCCATTGGCCGAATTTTTATTCGTGAAACCAAATAAAGTAAACCATGTACCAATTACCGTAATTTTGTAATAATTACCAGTAATCGAGTAATAACTTTTGTACCTATTTTATCACTTTTCCAATCATTTAAATAAGATATTAAAATTTCAAAAAATAAAATATTTTCTATGTTAGATGCAGTCCAAAATCACTTAGCCGACCGTATCATAGGAAATACGAAAATGTATTTTTATACTATTTATTTTTCATTGTATCACCTTCTTAAACACTATAGTATAACGTGGCATTGTGGATCAGTATCATAACGGGGGTACGGTCGAAAGCCGATTGGCAATACAATGGGACTGTAGGTGAATAACGTCTTTTGTTCAGTTTTTATGCCTATCGGTCGCCAACTATCGTATAATGTCAGTTTGAGATTGTCGGATTATATAACTGTCTAAAAATATTTAGTTCACTACATTTTTCTCCAAATATGAATGCAATTTAATAAAATCTATAAAAAAATTTTCTTCAATATATTTCTATATAAGTAAATTTAAAAATATTTTATTTGCAATATTATTTACACGGTGTGATGTTTCGTAGAAAATTGGTGGATCTTTTTGATTTAAACTGTTCGAGTAACCCTGCTCGGTTTATAGATGCAACCGAAAGAAATATATCTAATCATTAATTTTTTTTCGCCTATCTATGGTCAGTTGAAGAAAATGAAATCGAAATTTTGTAGTATTGATCGGGAATGGGCTGAACCGGCTTTTCAAAACAATAAAGTATTAAACATAATTTTATTGAAATAAGAAAAATATAATAATAATAATTATACTCGTATGCAATATTGTTATTACAAAACAATGTAAGTGCCTGTAGTAAGTAGTAGATAATAAAATATATTAGCTAGTCTGTACTCTGTAGTTCTTGGGTACCTAAATCAAGGGATTCCCATCATTTTTCCCCGTATTAACGTTAAATCTAAATCCGAATCGTTAATTAAACGTCAATGTGATTTTATTTTTATCGTGTTGTTTCTCTGTAGCGTTTGAATGTACAACATCTATAATCTTATCGTTATATTGTTAAGTACCTATTATTTTTTTTAGTATGTGATGTTTGGTACCTTTTTTATTAGGTATTAAGTAGAAGGTACTGATGTGAGTCAGAATTGAAATCCATGATAGCATTGGTTACTGTATTATTAGATGATCTGTAGATTAGTTTTGTCACAATAAAAATAATATTTAAAAATTAATATTAAAAAATTATTCTGTTAATGTGTTGGTGCGGAATTCTTCAATAATTCAATGTGATATTCGCCCTTAAACTGACATTTATATAAGTACATTTTCGAATTTAACTCAAAGAAGGGATTATATGGTTCGATCTTTTTTGCTGAATACATAATCTAAGTTGGGTTTTTCTTTTTTTAAAACATTTTTAACTAAAATGAAAATTTTTGAGATAAAGTACTAAAGACCGAGCCTCTATTACTAAACTATATACTATCGTTAATATAAAAATGGTTTACGGAAAAAAATAGTACTAAAAAAAAACAATAAGTATATGTGAAAAAAGTCATTAATTTTAATAAAATTGAATTTTAGTCAATAATATACAAATAAATAAAAATAAACAACATAATAATCAATAATTGTGTAATTTATATGTACCAGACCGAGCCGCAAATGTTGCCTCATTTGGACGCGGCCTTATATTTTTTCATCAATAACCATAATTCATAATATAAGAAAAAGGTGTGATTAAATTATTTCTAATTGTATAACTATTAATTAAAACCTACCTATATTGTTTATTTTTAATTATTTTTAATGCACATTTGCATATTATTTTTTTTATATTAATATCGGACGTCCAAATTACAATATATTAATAGTAACAATGATAAAGTTTCATATAGTACACATTATATATAGCTCTACTGTACAAGTTATAACTGAAAAAAAAACAGATGTTATATAAATACATGAGTTATTACTAGCCGATTGTAAAATATTTATAGGAAAACATGCTAAATAATTTTGGAACTACGAAGAATAAAAAAGATCTTCGGTTCATATATTATGATGATTGATTTTAAAGAAAAGTAAAAAGGGGTCATCAATTTCATTAATAAATAATATTCCAAGATACGAGATATAAGAATATTGTGTACTGTCTTTTAATGATTTAAAATTGAATAACTATAGAATATATTCATAACCTGAGTAGTTTAGTCTAAAAATATTACGTTTATATGAAATAAAAATGAAGAACTTAATTATCATAATAGCATAAAAAAAATATAGTAAATGTATTATTAATTTTTAATTATTGACTAAAATTGGATTTTTTTAAAACTAATGACTTTTTATTCGGGACTTTATTTTTGATATATTTTCGATCATTAAAAAAAAAATTAATAATATTACTTTATTTCACAATGTTCATCGCTCACTGATTTCTGATCGAAAAATAAACAAATATACAATAATATTTATCTCGCCCTGGTGAATTTACACATTCATCCCACACTAATATAAGTAAGCGGAGTATATTGGTAGATAAGGACATGAATTTCCCCCTGTCTGCAGATGGGTTCCATCCAAAATACCTCTAAATCAATAAGTTGTATCATATTGTATAATGACGTAAGTTCTACAATATTATATATTGTAATGTTATGGGATAAACAAAGTTTGAACTTATCAAGGTCTAAATGAATATTATGAATCAAAAATAACGTTTTTAAAATATTTATTTCATGGAATATACAAAGGAAATTTAAGTTAAAAAAAAGTTGGCCATTGTCAAGTTTATTAATAATTTTTGAGTTACGAGACTTTCATTATTTTATTTTTCTTAGCTTTTTCGTGGATAAGAAGGGATTTTTTGAAATTATAGGCAAAATTGATTTATCTTACTTATTGTTTTTAAAAAATAAATCACGTTTTTTTATTTTTACATTATGGTCACCCTACACTATGGCCGTGAACTAAAAATAAAACATAGAAATGTGTGTAATCATATTTGATCTATAGGTCAAAATCACCATTATAATTATTAATAATGATTCACAATTATAAAGTATTATTTTGTTTTTAAATCCAAAGTCCTAAATGGTTGATAAATGATCAAACAGAAACACAAATTCGAGCATTTGGGCCTTCACCTCCTCGGGCTAGTGTTTGGTGAAAACGATATAAACGGTGGTAAAATTAGGTTATAGAATAACGCACAAATTTGAAACTCCGGAGAAATGCCGACGGCATGTGTATCTGACAAGTAAATATTAGATAAAGTACTACAACAACTGCAGTAACGGCTTTTAAGGATTTTATTAAGAATTTCTGCTGCTTATCTTGAGATTTTTTGTCAGTTTATGTTGATTGTTAATATAACAGCCAACAATTAATGTAAAACTAATTATAATAATTATATAATACAATGTTTTAAAAAATTTTTCGTCATATTATTATTCGTAAATCGTCATACATATTTTAGAAAATTCAAAATGAGACGAAAAAAAGGTCATTTATGTAAAATGTTCTCCCAAAAATTAAGAAATTACTTTGATTAACGAGAAATCGGCAAAAAACGAAATAAGCAAAAAAAGGCCATTTTTCACAAATTATAAAAACGGAACTGACCTTTAAAATTTGGACAATATACGTCCTATTAGACAACGCGAAACAAAGTTGAAATTCGGGACGTTTTGTTACCCTATGTTAACTGCTGGCTAAGAATGAAAGGGTTCTTACAGTGATTTATTTTTCAAATTAATTTTATATCATCTTATTAGTGATTTTATGACACGAATATTAAGCTAAAAATAAGATCTGTATGGGTATAATTAGATAAATAAATAAAATATATAATATAATAGTTCTATATATAAATATACTATACAATATACATACATATATACATCTATATTTTATACAATATATTAAATAAATCGTATAGATTTAATTAAAAAACACTTTCAAACAATTAAAAATATCACGATAATCTATCTTTCATTCGGTAAACCGGCGTAATGTCATATCACCTTAGACTTACACATATGTCGAGAAAATCATTGACCAATAAATTATATAAAACTTCATGGCCATAATTATATATATATAATTATATTGGCCAGAATAAAATATTTTATTTATACCTATTTCTGCAGATTCAGTGATGGATTGATACCTGATCAGGTTAGAACACGATATAGTTGTATGATAATTATAATGAAATAGAAATAAATAAAGAAAAAAAGAAAAATAATAAATAAAATAGTATAATATACATATATTATGTATTTAGAGGTAAACAAAAAAAAAACCAAGGAAGAAAACAAAAATGAAAAACAAATTATCTTTTACAATATTTGTTAATTAATTATAAATTATAATATACAATTCATTGTTAATTACCTATATAAATCATAAATAATTATAATCGTTTATAATAACTTACATATATATATAATATATTATACAAATATAATATATAGATGCAAGTTATTAAAAAAGTTAAGAGATATATTATAATGTATCTACATACAAAGTTACATTTTAATAATTATAGTTATTTTAAATCTATACCTTATATTTTTTTTTATAAAAATAGATAATAATAATAATAATAATATATAAAAGAAAAGTATACAAATAGTGTATTTGAATATATAGTATATGTCATACGATATTGGCAATATAATATATTTGGATTTATTTTAAAAGAAATCTTTCAGATAATAATTTTGAAATATCAATAAACTTTTCAAATTTATCACATGGGGTTTTAGGATAACTATTTTTATATTATTGTGATTACAGTATTATAGTACATTTTGCATTAGACTAGTTGCAGTAAATTGCTATATTTATTGTTTATTGGTGAAGTTTTAATTTTTATTTATTTATATTAAATTACCATGGAAATAATTACCTCCAATAAAGTATAGGAGAAATTATTATTTAATGGATTTATGTATGTTTTGAAACATATGGTTAAAAAATATTATACTCGGAGATGTAATAAAAAAAGTTCCTAAAAAAACTGCCTAGCCATCCTCCGCATAGGACTTAGATACATATATATATAATTTTGAAATGAAAAATATTTGAACAACTCCCGAAGATGTTATGTCAATCTTAAATAATTTATGGTAGAATAGAATATGTTCTTGAAGTATATACGGCAAAACTGATATGGATATTTGGAATTATAAAAAGAGAAAATTAAGGAGAACTTTTACGAAAATCAGCGATGGATAATATAATATACTAGCGTATATATAAGATAACTATACGCAAAGTATCTCAATCTTTTAAAAACCGTTTGTGGCCTTATATACAGCATACATCATTCACGTGCACAAGTCCCACGTGCAAACTTAGTTTTGAATTATTTCATATTATACGATATAACACAAAACCAGCGATTCAGTTAATGTTTGTATTTATAACATTAAATTATAATATGTACAATATGATACATTATTATGCTATTGTTTCATTTAGCCTTCAGATTGTAAACGAATGTACGCCGATTTTTGTAAAGTACCAATTTACATTAATTTTCATTTAGACATAGACGGTACAGTGTATCAATGAGTTAGAAAGTCAGTAACCCAAGCTCATGATGTTGTGAAAATAATTTAGTTGCAGTTTTTTAACATAATATATAACAATATATTTAATTATACCTAATTGTAAATAAAAATAAAATAATAAAAATATTGCATAAAATATCAACGAGTAGTGTGTTTGTTATTGGATTTGTATTAGCTATTATACACTACTACCTATCTATGTACGTAAAAATGTACAATATTTTGATGCAGTATTTTTAAAACTATGTATTATCCCTCTCATTTATTCAAAATTCAACCAATTTCTATTTTTTAATATAGTAACTCCAAAATGAATATTTCAAAGTTAAAAAAAAAATTTAACATTTTTTTTTTAAAAACCATAAAAAAGAGAATACTGTTAGTCATATAGTACATTTAAATAAACTGACTAAAATATTCGTACTACATTATGAACTAGGGTTACAAACTGTTCAATTGACACACTCAAGTACCTATAGGAGATATATCAATAAAAGCAATCATATTCCGATTTAAAGTCAATATTGATTTGGTAAGTGTACATGTATGTCGAAAAAACCGATATGTCGAGTTATACGCGATTCTTATTAATAATTATTTATAATAGATACTACACATTCGAAGTGTTCTTTTGAGTATTACCAATTGTATTTCCTTAAACCAACATAATACATTACATATGAAAAAAAGTACTTACAATGCCTATTTTTGAATTACTTCTTACAATATTATCTATAAAATATACCAATAATTATTTTCTTAAGATTTAAATTTAAACAATTTACACTCAGTGTTATAACCAGAATTATTTTTTCGAGAGTGGTAAGAGCGAATGGTAATTTTTTATTGTACATTTTTAGTTTTATTATGAGCCAAGTATAATATAATGTATAAGTATATAACTATAAAAAATATCAAAACGTCTAACATTTCGTGAGTGGCTCTGAAGTATAATATACTGTGTATTATGTATCACTCCCCTGTCTATAATACTGATTGCACTCTATATTATAACATTACGAGTATATTATACTTACTATAATTATTATTGTATTATTATAAATTTCAACAAATAATATTTACCTACCGTTGATTTCACATCTTATCTCTAAAAATAGCTTACAAATACAATATATTTTATGCATTTTATAGTATAAATGTAATATAAACGACTAAATCAACGTTCATGATCATTGAAAATATGAAATATTTTATAAAAAGTCAACTTGAGTATCAAAAAAAAAAAATATATAGGCTGATTCATTTTATGTACTTAAATAGAATTTCGAACTTATTACTTTATTTAAACTCGTTGTTTATACAGGGTGTTTTAAATATAGGTATCTACTTTAAAATGATTGAAAAACTATTATATTCAAATATTTTACAAAATTTACCATGCATAAGAAAATTATATTGGCATTTTAATCGGATTAATATTCGATGTATGCGGTTAATATATAATAAACATCATTCATCAATATTATAATAGTTAGTTAAACATGTATGGAGTTGTTGTACACCAAAACATAATATGTAATGTAATAATTAAAAGAGCGTGAGCCATTACATTTGAAATTTGCATTCGCTGTTATAATATTAATGTACAATATATCCGTGAATTATATATATATATTTATATAGGTATTTTACCGTTAATTTAAATATGTATTATAAATGTCAGCGAAGTAATGATTTAACGTAGTTATTTATAGTTGCAATGTTTGGGAACACAATAAATTATATTATAATACACATATATACGACACTGAAACGGTTAATTTTAAAAGTTAAATAATTAAATTAAAAAATAAATGATTACCATCGATTAAAAATATATTATTATTAAACATATAACAACATTATGCCTTAGTGTCATTTTTGAACGTGTTACAAAATTATTTCTTTAAGATGATCATCGATTCTTCTATATCAGGCATCCTAATACTCCGTGAATATCGTTATACCATAGATTAAATATACATAGATAGGCCATCAGTATAGGCAATACGGAAATCAAACAATTAGTTGAATGACGGGTTCACAGATAGCGAAGTTCATATTGTCATTCGAAAATTAGTAATATTATAATAATAAAACCTGTATATTGCAATAATAATCATATATATGTAATAATACATATACAGGCGCGCAGCGCCACGTTCACGGTGATACGGGAGTCGGGACTCGAAACTCGGAAGTCGATTCTTGAAAATATTATTGTCGCACGCTACCTGCTATTCTGCCATGGAGTATAATTTGAACCCAGGCCACAACAATAAAGACGAAAATAAATTTTAATAATAATTTTTCACAATACACCCAAATTAGTTCACTATCACTGTAAGTCTGTAAATCATGATCAATGACTATTTGAAACGTATATAATATTATAGTTGTTTCTATAATTAGTCCAGAATTAAAATATTTTTAGTGACAAAAATAGAAAATACTAATAATATGAATTATTATTTTCC
>JAIPRL010006158.1:0-28630 GCA_025469235.1 Pemphigus obesinymphae | reverse complement strand
AGGAATTTCAGAATTATTTTCTTGAACAATTTCAATAAGTAAGCTCTCAATCTCAATATCTGAATTAAAAAATAAATATTTGTGTAAAATATAGTAAATAAAATATACCTTTTAATACCTTTTAAACAAGTTTTATGCCGGCTGTCGACCTGACGCAACCTCAATTATAATATAGTCGACTTCTACGACAGGCATGAGGAAACCGTGGAGGTATTCTTAGCCCCCCTCCACAGGGCAATTTACGAATAATAAGTTATAAGTAATTAAATTACAATTTTGGCATAAATGCTTTAGATTAAACGATGTCGGTGAAAAGAACAAAGGAAACGATAATTCATTAATTCATAAAAATCTATTTTGTGGCAAAACACCCAAACGGCCAAACGCCATGACGCGCGTGATAACTGATAACATGTGCCATATATATTATTTTAATTCATATATATGCGCATGCGCATTATTTGACCACATACCACATAAACATTACAAATAATATATCCGTCTGTCTGGCATATTTCAATGAAACCAATATGGTATAGGAGGTTTCAGTAACATTTTAGAAATATAATTTATGTTATGTTATCAATATGAAACCTTGCAACATTACAGAAATATACCTATCTGGGACTATATATATGTGCTGTTAGGGAGAATAGTATATAGGCAGTGGTTAAAGTGGAATATAGGTATTTGCGGGGGGGGGGGGGGGACAATAGCTAATGCAAAAAAAAAGGCGTCCCCTGAACCAGTACCGTAATTTTTTTTTAAATATTTATATAAATTTAACTTTTAATCCATGTTATTATTGACCTAATTTGTAAAAATTTATCACGGACGTATATATGTATATACCTACCTATTATTATGTATAATGTACATACGCTGTGGTTATAACTTTATGTATAAAGATCTTAATATAGATGTTGCATACAATTTATAACTAAATAGCATTTTTTTAATTTTTTATATTTAATTTTTGAATATTATGTACAAAAGAACAAATTCAGTATCAACTTTTAATTAAACATTTAGAAATATAAAGGGGACTATATATACTAAAGGGGATACTAAACTTAAGCTAAGCAAAGAAAGGGGACGCCGTCCCCCCTCACTTTAACCACTGTATATAGGTACCTACCATAAATATAACTAAATGACCATAAAAGATCGAAATTACTAATAATAAGTTCCGTAGAACGGGGTGAAGTGAACCTGGTAGGGTAAAGTGGACCGTTATCAATTTTTCACATATTATGTAACCTAACACCGAGACATTTCGATTAAACTGAATATAAACGTTCCTACCTACATTCCAATATAATCATTGACGACTTTTGATATTAATGATAACAATTTTATATCCATATTCTTATCAATATCGTTTTGACTTTAAACGCGTTTTTAAATTTTTTTTTTTCCCCGTTTAAAAGTCGTATACATCTCAGAAGCAAGTAAAATTATGAAATAAAATCATACTTTAAAACAGTGACGTCATTTCAGATTTTAATAGGCGGGGGCAACATTTTGACCGGCCCCTTTACAAATAATAAATATTTAAAAACGTTAATAAGCAAAAAAAAAAAGGTCTTCACATTCTTCGCGATGTAGGTATACCCTTGCCGGTCCCCCTTAAAATTTTCCGATAAACTTTAAAAATCAATCGGGCCCGCAAAAATTAGTCGGCCCCACATAAATCTTAGGGTGGGGCAAATGCCCCATCCTGCCCCCCCCCAAATTACGCCACTGCTTTAAAATGTTTTCAATATGTTCTTGTTAACCTATTAACGTTATCATAATAACATATTATTAATTATTTACGTATTTAGGTATTTAAGTACTAAAAATTCCATAAACAACGGTTGAAGTGGACCACCCAAAAATGCCCAATAATACCCAATAATAACCTACCCAAAAATAGATTATGATATTCTAAATTAAAAAATTAAAGATTTATTAAGACTTAATAATAGGTATTTTAATTTAAGGCATTTAAGTTTGTTTTTTTTATTTTGTTGTAATGTTTATTATTATAGGTAAAAGACTGAGTAACAAAATAATAAATGTTCCTAAAAGTTTTAACCAACCTACTTAGGTACAAAAAAAGATTTATTAAGGTTGAAGAATATTTTATTTTAAACATTTAAGATAGTTTTTGTTTTTGTTGTCATTTTTATTATTATAAAAGACTAAGTAATAAATTAACAAATGTTCCTAAAAGTTATTTAGTATTTGTTCAAAGTTTTTGTAATAAAAAACCATTTTTTTAACATTTATACTTTGTAGGTATGTAATCTATTTATTTAAAAAAAAAATTAAAAATAGTGGTCCTCTTCACCTCTTCAATCAATTAAAGTGGTTTTTTTTTTTTGGGAGGTGGTCTAAATATATTGAAAACCAATTATTAATATAATGATATTTACATGAATAATTTATATATTTTATACTATCTTTAGGAACAAAATCGCTTAATTTACAGATTACAAATTAACAAATTATATTATGGTATATATAATAACTGCACTTACGTTTTCGCCGTCTGTCCGTAATGTACAAAAAGAAGAATGATGTACTTACTTATTAATGACTTAGTCTTATATATGCTGTGGACAGGTAAATGCAGGTGTGAGTTCGATGCTCGTCGTCAATAAGTTCAATATATCTTTGTAGACTTTGTTGTTTCACAAATATTTTATTACAATACACGACTGTAATGTTATAATATAACAACTACATATTACGACTATTCACAAAGAAACAATAATCGCTGGGTGCCCGAACACCGAACCAGTCCAGCGCACGCTCACGAAGTCGTGATAGAATTGATTCAAGTGACGACCAATCCAGATTAAAATGTCTCCGTAGAGATGAAATGTACACATAATAGCTACGGTTATAACTCGTAAAAGCTCACCGGCCGAATATATAAGTTAACAGAAAAAAAAAAAAATAATAATAATAATAAAGTAGAAAATTAATTTAATGCAAACATGTTTTGACACACTGAATGCAGGCAAGAGAAGAAAAAGGCACGGTTCGCGCAAGCTCGAGATTGATGTGTACGATTACCATCAGCGGACTAGTTCTGAGACATATTATTATCTTTGACCAGTGCTCCTATCAACGCAGCTAATTGAGACTTGCATGCACATAGATGTACCTGACTCCAGAGCACACTCAAGGTAGTGTGGTTAAAGAAGAGTTACAAAACGGTACAAAACAAGCTCAGAGCTTTTTCCCTTCGTAAAGATATAATGAAATATCGATTACGCAGAGGATACCCTAAGTCCTGTCATACACATATGTGTATAATTTGTATAAAAAAAAAATAAAATAAAGACGATTTAGAACAACTGCAAAGACCCGAGACAAATAAAACTTACCATCACGAGTATGGCCATCAAAATTTATCGAAAAAAAAACATAGAAAAATAAGAATAGAAAAATGCCGAGTGCCCGAGTAATTAATTTATTAATTATGTTTAAATTTAAGTTAACGCGAGAGGAAGAAGAAAAGAGAGCGCTCGTCCGCTACTAGAAAACGCTCTTATATAGGCCCTATGCCCCCGATGATCTCTGTCCCCTATTATTAAAAAAATGCATTTCTATCGGTCCTGTATTTCGGGTATGAGATCGTGAATTCGTTTGGTCGAGTTCGATATAATATGTCATATATCGATTTTGGACGGTAGCCATCTGTTTAGAGTCACACTGGCGTATATACTGCGCGGCTTATGTTCTATATTGTCTTAGGTTAGTTTATTTCCATGTCAAATAATTATGATATTATCCAATGGAAAAAATGTTATCATCAAGCATCGGTAAAAACGAGTGACAAAATAATTACATTTTTTATTATTTTTTTTTTTATATTCATACATTTTTCCTAAATTTTGTAATCGTAAATCGTAATATAAAAAAAAAAACTGTACAATAAACGGTGGTTATATTTTTGGATTATTTATTTGAAAATTGAAAATATTTTAAGTTTAATATTTAGGCATAAGTATACCTGACAAAAAGGTTAACAGTCTTTGACGGAAATACTACATAAAAACAAACTACAGGATAGGTTATGAGGCTGTAAAATATAATATTAATATATTGATTTGGTATACTTTTAAGTTTTAATTCATACATTTTCTTTAAATTTCAAAACTGATTATTTCTTAGTTTTGTAATAAATGATAAAAGTACCTAAGAACCACAGCCTATAGTAATAATAATACAGTTCATTGAATTTTGATTATTACAAAACTCTAATCTTATTTATAAAATAATTTTAAATCGTAAATACATTAAGTGGAGGCTGAAATATACGTTTAAAACATAATGATGTTATAAATGTATTAAAAAATACAAAAAAAAAAAAAAACACGTACTCTGTGATCATTTTAACGTGTTTAAAACCAAAATTTTCGGATTTATGAGGAAATTGAATCCATATTTTTCATTATTTTAAAAATAATGGAAATAATATTTTTCCATGGTTATTTCTGATGCGTTTTTGAAAAATCAATAAATTACCTCTTCAAAGTACCATGCTGATAAAATTTTATGCCAAAAAATGGGTATTACAAAAATTAAATCATGACGTCAAGTCTTTTGGTCGATAAATTGCTCAAAGAAAAATACAAAACCAATTAATATCATGGTAAAAGGAGAAAATATTTTGCACCGCTCAGAATCTAAAATTTATATAGTTATTATATTCATTTTAGGGCATTATTATTAATTTTTTAAGTCATCAAACTCTATTTCCAATTATTATTGTTCAAAATAAAGTTCTATCTACAAAAATGAAGTTTTGGTATTTAAGTTTTCACAATTAATATTTGTTGGTTCTTTTTAAGTACCCCTGGACCCCCTCTCCGTAAATATGCCGCTATATATAATATATATATATATATTATATACATTATCTTCAGAGCCGTAGCAAGGACTTGGCGAAACTGGCCCAGGCCAAGAGCGCAACAGAAAAGGGGGCGCAAAAATCGAATTTCAGTAATATATATTCCTAAATTTCTAGGATTGGGGAGCCAAAATTCGACTAGAATAAGTTGATGACTTTTTTTTTGCTTATTAACTAGATTTTTAAGGAACGGGGGCGCAACTCCAAAAAATTTATGACTTTTTTTTCCTTATTACCAATTTAGAGGCGGAAATTCGGTTCTTTGCCAAGGGCATTATCGAATCTTGCTACGACACTGATTATATTATACATTTTTAACAATATTCTATTATAATACTGAAAAAGCACCTTTTTTTATTCTTTCATGCCTAATCTTGTGTTTACTGATTATTTATTTATTTTCAAGCCCCCCTTCTCCCCATTGAAAAATCCTGCGTACGCCACTGGCCCAATATGATTATCTTTTATACTTTTATAAAATAATTATAATAAATACGGTTTATAATAGATTCAAATTTTGTGATGATGATGTATATTCAAAAAATATTACAATTTACAATCATAATAAACTATTAGCTGTGAAATGTACGTCTATAATAATGAAAAATAAAAATACACAATATATATTTCATTCTATATTAACTAATATAGCAATTATATTATACCTAATATATAATATATATATATATATAAATTTCATCAATTTATTTTATTCTAATATTAACCAAATATTAACAATGGTTCATAAATAATTTGAAAAGGTGGTATTATTGTATTCTAATTAATTTTTTTATGTAAACATTGATCCTCTTCAAATAAAATACTCATAACAATACTTAGGTATTACTTTTTAAATTGTTAGCCAATAACGACAATATTGAATAAGTCGTCCGCATAATCTAAAAACATATAACAATATAATATTTATAACATATTACTTATATTATTTTATGTATGATTTTTAGAAAAAGTCAGAAAAACATAATATATAAACTAAAATAAACATTTTCGAAGATAATAGAATACACACATAGTTGATGAAATTACAAATTATTATATTATATTATATATATATAGACGAGGATCTAAAAATCCCAAATGAAGGGACTAAATCATGATTAGATACCATATGTATCATATATTTGTGATTTTATTTTATCATGAGTCAGACTATATCACGGAAGTATAAATAATTCTTGTGAAAGTTGTTACAGATAGTTTTTGGTACAACCTAATTAGAAGTATTATAGTACTTTATTTTCAATAGCTATTACGTAAAATTACAGTACTTCTCCACTCTTCTGCCCCATAAGTTTATATAATATAGTTTCAACAAATAAAGAAGGGCGATGACAATTTTAAAATTAGGAAAAAATTTAGAATCGAGAGCATAAATAACTTTCGAAAGAATTTTAATATTTCCTAAGATTCTATAGCATGGTTTGTGACGAAAAATCATCCTGTATATAATAACTATACAGTGCAATGCTGGGGGAGGGCTAAAACTCCATTGCTCCCATTTAAATCCACGTCTGTACATACATTCTTTCTGTATTCATAAAAAAAAGATAAGAAATCATACACCCATAAACATTTCGAAATTGACAATCTGGTTTCTTGTTATTTTAAATTTAAAATTATCCGCAGTATTCATTTGCATAGAATAAAGGAGTAGCTTCTTAAACCGTA
The DNA here is from genome assembly GCA_025469235.1 of Pemphigus obesinymphae. Lineage (NCBI taxonomy): Eukaryota > Metazoa > Arthropoda > Insecta > Hemiptera > Aphididae > Pemphigus > Pemphigus obesinymphae. The sequence continues at coordinate 22,032 of JAIPRL010006158.1, read as the reverse complement.
TACTTTTATCCATCCAATCACAACTGTACATTGCAAAGTTCAACTTATCTTTCTGAAATTTAATAAAAACCGTTAATTTTTATATAGGGCTATAGTGCCTACCTATACTTATAAGTACAAAACTAGTTTTAGGTGGCTATTATTTAAAGTATAAAATGTATAACTTTACGATTCAATACCTAAACGCTTAATATTATATTATATACCTATTTTACTTAAATATATGTTATGTATTATTTTTTTTTTTATTATATTCTCCTTGATAGAATATTATTTATTATGAATTAATTCATTAATCAAAAAATATATAAATAAGTATATTTTCATTAAAAAGTAGGTATATAGGTACCTAATTGATGTGATAAATCCTTAATATTAGTCAGATTTACTAAAAAAATGATAGCATTTTTCACTGTAAATTTACAGTACTGTAACCTTTTCTTTTTATAGTAATACAAACTAAAACTTCTAGTAATTATTACAATAATGTTATGGTAAATTATGTTAAAAAACTTGAAAAAAAAAAAAATGTAAAAAGACAGAACAGATTCAAACCTGAGACAATACGCGTGCTGACAACTTAATTCTTACAACCCTACTACTCAGACTTGAAAACCAAACGAAAAGTCGAACTTATAAGTATGGTAAACAAAACAGATTGCCGAAAATAATATTACTATAAAATATACTAAATATTACTATACAAAATAACTATATTTATTTTATATAGTTTTATTAGTTATTATAATCGTTTAAGTAATTTTACCTATACAATAGTAGATAATTCTAACTATATTTTATTTAACTATAATATTTTAGTATTTTTTTTTCCGTGCATAGAAGCATAAAACATTTTGTTTACATATCAATCATCTTTTCCTTTAAATTAAACATATTTTTATTACACTCAAGTAAATTGTATGCATGAAACAAATGATTGACATATTTATTTTAAATATTTACGTTTCATTGATTTAATTACGGTATCTTTAAATTGTCGATGATAATTTATTGTGTATGGTTTTAGTTTAAAGGAAAAAAATCATTATTTTAAGTCATTTCAGCGTTAATTCTAGGTAAAACGTTATGCTTAATAATAATGATTTAATTTAATTGAAACATGGTACGTTTTTTTCTGAGTGTATTAATAATATATATTATATATAATTTATTTTAGTCAAATTTATTAAGAAAAAAAACTGATGACTAATATTACTATTTAAAAATCATATAAGATTAATTATATTAATATCTATACTTCCAATAGAATAAGAGGAATCAATCAATGCCAAGTGAAAAAATAAAAACTATGTCTATATAGTATATAATATGTCTAATAAATATTGTAAAAATAAAAAATAAAAATATATTTTCTCATGTACATCAACTATGTCTAATTATTATAATATTATTTCAATTATTGTTTTGTAAGTTATCATTAAGTATGAGTTGTAAAAAAAAAATTGTATACAAAATTTTAGCATGGTTTAAAATGTCGGGCCATATGTTATAGGTAAACTTCGATCGAAGACCGAACCATTCAAACGTATATATTAGGTACCTATCTGATAAAATGTTATCGGCAAAATTCAATGATTAGAATTCCCACCGGGTTGGTATCTCGCAGTTTTTCGTTCTGTGCAGTACGACCACCCAACCGATTCGGTCGTCTCTCAGCTTACGTATAAGTCGTGAGTCTTGACAATTTTGTAAAATTATAATAAATAAAATAAAAATTACAATTGTGCGTCCTAAATAAAATCTTTATTACCCCACAAACCCTCAACATTATGTTTATTTTGTTATACCTATAATTCTTTCTATCCTATATGGCTATATATATATATATAATATATCTTCGTTTTAAAATCAATTGTAAATTCCCCAATCAAGCGTTATTTTATTGTGTAATAAATAAATAATTTTATCATTAGAATACATTTATATTATATCTACCTAAAATCATTCATTATTATCATTGTTGACAATTTTTTTTATTGTTAAATAAGTGATAACTATTATTATTATTATTATTATGAAATTGGTATTTCTACTTGTACCTATAATTACTACTTAATGTTTATTGGTATAATATATCAACATTTAGATCAGTCCAATTTACACGTAATTGTCACGGGTGTTCAAATAAAATATGTTATAAAAAAAAATATGTCATTTGTTTGTGAATCATTCAAGTTTATTTCCTGAAATCGTTATATATGATATAAATATAATTTAATGTAATGTCAGTCTTACATCCAATGTAGGCTTTTATACGTACTTGTTGATCGACATGGCTAAATAAGTAGCAGATAATATATAAATGTAATATACATATTGATGTAACCCCAATGAACCGTATGCACAGTAAAGATATCAACGACGAACCATTGATATAATTCTGAAATAAAAACATATTCTATTGGTATATTATACTTAAAATATATAATTTGGATTAAAATGATGTAACCATTATTGTTATGCTGGATGCACATATTACCAACATGGAGTCTATTAGAATTCGATAAATCACGATTGGTTGTATTATTTTGTAGAAATTTCTCATGTTTCTGAAATTAAACATATATATATATGTATATTTCGTACTATTTTAGATTCTGGCGTATACCTATTGTTAATTACTCATTTATGATAACTGACACACTTATAAATTTATGGTTAAAACTGATTTATGTCAAAATGTATGATTTAATAAAATATTACCCACTATATATATATACTCTATTAACATATTACGCATGCTATTATCATATAATTGATATTTTTTCGATCAAAAACAAACAATTTTCAATATTATCTATGCACAAATCTGCAGGGTGGAAACAAAAGTGTGGTCTCTCATACGATATTCATGTTCAGTATGGCATTTTTTTTTTTAATCAAAGTGAAATTGACGTTTTTTGATTATATATAATTAAATCTTTAAAGTAAACAAAAAATAATGATATCATCAAAATCTTCGCTACATCTAATATGAATTGATATATGACTCAATTTTTTACCATTTTTCAAAAAAATAGCGTAACACATAATTTAGGTTAGGTTAGAATTTTTCAAAAAATCAAATCGTAATATTTATACACAGTTCTGAAGTCGGATAAAAAAAGTTATATTAATTTAATAAATAATAAAATTAAGTTGCTTATAACTTTTGTGTTCGACTTCAAATCTACAAAATATATAAATATTACCATTCGATTTCCTGAAAAATTCTAACCTAAATTAAACTTATATGTAGTTGCCATAAATTTTATATTAGTAAAATTAGCAGAAGTTTCAAAATTCGTTACAAAGAACAGATTTCAGAAATAGAATTTAAAAAATCTTCTAAATCAAATTTTGTTAAGAAAATTTTAGAATATAATCATATAATATAATCATTTCTAAATAGAAAAATCTTTAATTTTATTAAATAACCAAAAAAATATGTTATGAAATAAAACATAATATTTTTACCACAAACTTTTAATAATATTTTATATACATATACACATACATATTAGACGTATTACACAGCATGATACAAGATTAATAAAGGCTGAAAAAAATCTAGTCTTACTCAGCCATTTTTTGACATATTAATTTCTTTAAAATGTATTGTTATTAAAAAAATCAAATAAATCATTTTCTTAATAATTCATAAAACGTATTTAAATGTACATATAAAAAACGGATTGTCATAAATAATTTAAATTTTCGTTTAATTTTTCTACACTGTTATTCATTTATCATTTTTACAGTATATTTTTTCATTCGAAGAAATGAAAGAAATTTGACATTTGACAAACTTTTGGACATGTTAAAATATTTAGCGAGCTTATTCGTAATACTAAAAAGCAGGTACCTACAAATATTTATCATTATAACGGTAAAGAGTGCTTAATTGTATTCTAAAGGTTTAATTACTGACGTCAAAAAGAAAGATGAAAGTAAAATTCTCTATAAAATTGTATAAATACATAACAACTACAACAATGAATAATGATACTGGACCACTTATAATTTACCTAGGTATTTAAAATGTGTATAAAATTTTTTCAATTGTTTGATTTTCATTTATATTAAAATTTTCTTACAATTATCTATATAATGTATATACATATTACACCTTAAAAATGACATCTTAATTTGGATTATCCATAAAATATTAATAAATATTGTTCAATAATTGTAAGCTCAATTTGTAAGTATACTTAAAATGTCTATATCGTAGGTATTTCATTAAGTAATATTATTACATAATAATTAATTAATAAAAAAAACCCAATAATTCTATTTATTTGTATAATTACCTAAATTATTTTCATTAGTCGCACCTATGAAATATTTTGAAAAATAAATACCTACTTAGTTAAATAGGTACATCGAGTACCTATACCTATATGGCATTAATAAATACTTATTATTATAATTTAAAAATGTATTTTATATTGATTTAATAAAATGTATCATCAGTTATTCATATGGAACAAATGCAGTTTAGTTCCCACGCGATTTTGTTGATTCCCCCCCTCCCCCCCCAAAAAAAAAATATGTGTTTTAAAGCACTGAATACAAAAGTCTAATTCCAAAATTCTCGCAAATCATTATTTTGGAAGTTATACCAAAAAACGCGACTACCCAGCGAGACGTATTGAACGGTGTTTTTTCTACGCGAAAATGACCGCTCCCTACGCTTATCGGCTCCGGTCGCCACACTCGAGGTCCTACGGATCTCTCGATTGGGGGATGATAGCAACCTAAGAGCCTAACCAAATCTAACCTTCGGATAGACCTACAAGCTAACGGGTGAACCCTCACCACGCGAGAAAGACGTTCAATTCAAAAAATTTAAATCAAAAATGTTTTTTAATTTTTTTTTATTTTGTCAATATTACATTATAAATCTTCGCCATTTCCATCCGTTTCAGAAGACGCTTCATCATCACTTACCGATAAATTGTTTTCTTATATCGGTTTTTGGGTCATACAGCTCACCAGCAACATATATATATATATATATAATAACAGGCGACAATCGTAAACTTTGGTAAGATATAACTTCCAAAATAATGATTTGCGAGAATTTTGGAATTAGACATTTGTATTCAGTGCTTTAAAACACATATTTGGGGGGCTGGGGGAGGAAATAAAAAAAATCGCGTGGGAACTAAACTGCATTTATACCATTTAGGACATGAAATAATGTTACACGACTAAATTCCGAATGTAAAATCAAATAATAAATAACGAGTGAATTCATTATAAATTGAATAAAACGAGAACGGTGAACTATAAATCAATATGTTTCGATCTCGACTTACCCAATAACCTTCTGTTGGTCCTGTATTAAAATCTTGAAACCGTGTAAATATTTCGATTCTTCGCCGCTACCGTCCATTAATGTATTTTTTTCGTGCGTACCTTGGGAAAAAAGAACAAACACATCTATATTATTATAAATACCTATATTTTAATATTATTACAGTATTTTACGTTCGAATCCGAAATCGAATGCGGTGTACGACTCGAAAACGGTCCTGAACTGGTATAGTAACGTAATGCAAATGGATATTATGAGCATTTCAAACATCATCGTACAGTAAGCCCAAATACTGGTTAACGACAATTCAAACACGTAGAAAGCAATGAAATGTTCATTATAGAAACGCGTAGACGCCGGAAACACCAAATTTATAATGTTATACCGGTAAAAGTACGTGCTGTTGTTCTCGGCTGTTACTCGTACAAAATTGTTTTTGAGAAATAATGGCGTTAGCGACCAGAACACCACGCACGTCAGCCAATATAAATTGTTGAGCGTGGCGAACCGTTTCGATTTTCCTTTGCCGTTTTCCAGCGTTCGTTTGTCGTGGCGCGTGTACGAAAAACAATCGGTGGACGTTAGTTGCACACAACTGCACAGGGCGTCCGCACTTTCGATTATCGTGTACAAATCCAACATCGAAGTGAGACCGAATAAATAGACCATGGCGTACTTAAGGACTTCGTTCTTGTCCCTCATGAAGTAATAGGCGTTCGCGAGCATTATGATCGAAAACCCGACGGTAAACGCGATTATGATCATTTTTATACATTGAAAATTGTTATAACCGAATATTTTTCCGCCGGACATCTGTAACAACCGGTGGACTCCGGTGATTTTCATTAACTGCAAATCGACCATTAAACTGTACTCATTTTTCAATCTCATTGTCAATACACACACAGCTAATTATCATAAAAAAAAAAATACAATACAATACGCTAATATTAATAAAAACTACTACGTATACTCGTTTTGTGCATATACGTACGTGATTATATTTCAGACAATAAATTGTACTATACAAGAATGTATTTACTATATACAAATGTTGAATACACTCTGAATGCTCTGCAGAGTTCCAACAAAGAGCATAATACAATAAAATATTATAATATTGATTTATAAGTATATATAGTATCATTATGGTTAAGCATTAGCATTAAATATTTAGAGTTGAGCAATTCATTGTTGGAAAACTTTTAAACTATAGATTATAACTATATATATATATATATATATATACCTATACGAGTATAAGAAACTTTTGTACATTTCAAATAACATGAATTATATTGTAATATATTATACATAATTATACACGAGGGTAGTCAGAAAATTACGATTCAACATAGGTTTAAGTATTTTTTTTCAATCAAATTCCGTTTTATTTTTCTATTCAAGACGCCTGTTAGTTCCAAATACTTTATACGAGTGACAATCCAACCTCCTTAAGAAGACGTCACACACTCTATTTTTAAGTGGTTCTGTAAGGGCAATTCTTAAGAGGATGGCGGAAAACACTCTCATGTATTATAATCGTACGCCAGCTTTTTACATTTTATTTGCAATTATAGATTATATATAATTTTGAAATTGGGATTTTTTTTTTACGTTTTTTAACAGTTTATAGAACATATTGTAGAATTAATTCATCGTAAAACGATATCGTCTAATCATAGATTGTGTTCTCATCTTTCTGTTGGTACCAAAATCGTCGACCTACAATAATTATACTATTGGAAATGCGAAAACACGTTTAAAAAAATAAATAATGTGTATAATATTATAATAATAATGTACCGACACAGGTCTATTTTTAGATTGCTTTTAAAATATATTTTAATACCTGTTGTAATTTGTATCATTTTAAATTTTTCTTAAATTTGCACAAAAATTGCCCAAACAAACCTCTTGAAAATCGTTTATGTGGTAGAAAAATGAAAATCAAACAATTAAAAATATTTAAGGTGGTTGGAAGCGGTATATTTTTTTGGCGATTTAGACCTAAATGCCTGACAAAATTTAGGGTACTTAAAATGTTCATATTTTAAATCTGTAAGAAAATTTGAATTTATTGATTTCTATTCTAGGTTATTGTGGAACCGATTTTTGATGTTATAAGTTAACATGTACATTAAAAATATCAATATTTATTTACTTTTATTTCTAAAAATTGGATCATTTAATAAAAAATCGACTTCCACAATGTAATATGTGAAATAAGAGAGTGAACATTATAATATGACAACATTGTTATCTATAGTAATAAACAATTATATTCGTAGGTAAGCTTTACAGATAAGAAGCGGTAATTGGTATTCCGAGAAGTTACACACACTAACAATCATTTATTACTCGCACACCCACACGGCTAATACGCTTGAGTATTTATAATTGCCTATACAAAACTCCTTGATGGGACCCCGTTCAAAAAATATCAAATTTCCAAAATGGAGGTGCTGCCACCCAAATTTGAATTGGGCCGTATTTCGAAACATAGACGGTGTATTAGGTGTCCAAATGGTTGCGTTTAGTTGCGCTAGGTAAAAAAAAAATATACGAATTTTAGAGAGGGGGGGGGTCAATTTAATGCGGTACCCCCGAATGCTCGTTGTTCTCGCTGATAACTGTTTCGTTGAGAAGGTCTCCAATATCAATTATATATTAAGCATGACAAAATAAACAGGTATGCTGGCAACATAGACAAGATATTACTTTTCTCCAAATGTTATCAATGTTCTTTCCTCGGTAGACCGGTGTATGATTTAAGGTAGTATGTGTGATAATTACATTGTTTTCGTTATGTGTTGTGCATTATTGTGGCAATTTTCTTCAATAATCTGTTATTTATGTAATTAAGATTAAGTATAAAGTTTAATTCTTAAATCTATATTTTTACAGCACATTAATTATGATTTTTAATTACCTAACTATAACATAATTATACAGTGAAATTAATATCAATTTGGGTAGATACAAAAAAAATTATCCTTATTTCGATTGGTATAAGTTCTTATACTAAACGAATGCATACATTTTTTTACTAAGGTAATGTAGAGACAGACATTTTAATTAAATTTAACTGAAAGAGAAGTTACAATAGCTACCTAATACAAAATTGTATTATGTATCTACATTTTGAATTAAAATTTAATTTTGTAAATTAAAGTTTTAATTTAATAGAAACGAAATTGGACAGGACGATAGTGGCCCCCGCAGGGTTTTGAATTTGAGTTGATACAAAAAAAAAATGTATTATTAATTCGACTGTTATAAGTACTTATACTAAATGAATGCATACATTTTTTTACTAAAGTAATTTAGAGAAAGAATTGGAATTAAACTTACCAAAGAGATAAATTATTATAGGTACCTAATACAAAATTGTATTATATAGCTACATTTTAGATTAAAATTTAATTGTGTAACTTAAAGTAATAAATTTAAAAGAAAAAAAATTGGGCAGGACAATAGTAGCCCCCGCAGGGTTTTGAATTTGGGTAGATACAAAAAAATTTATTTTTATTTCGATTTGTATAAGTACTTACTAAATTAATGCATAAATTTTTTCTATTGAGATAGTTTGAGATGAGTGTAAAAATGACTTTAAATGGCTATAGAGAAAGAAATTTCAATTAAATTGTACAAAAAGAGAAATTATAATAGGTACCTAATACAAAATTGTATTATATAGCTACATTTTGGATTAAAATTTAATTTTGTGAATTGAAGGTAAAAATTTAATAGAAAAAAAAATGGATAGGACTTTAATGGCCCCAATAGGGTTTTTAATTTGGGTAGATACAAAAAAAAATTATTATTAATTCGATTGGTATAAGTACTTATACTAAATTAATGCATACATTTTTTCTATTCAGATAGTTTGGGATGAGTGTAAAAATGACTTTATATGGCCATAGTGTAAGAAATTTCAATTAAATTTAACAAAAAGAGAAATTATAATAGGTACCTAAAACAAAATTGTATTATATACCTATATTTAAAATTAAAATTTAATTTAGAAATTTTAAGTTTGAATGTTAATTGAATATGTTGGATATGACGGCTGTGAACTCCTCAGGTTTTTGAATTTGAGTAGATAGAAAAAAAATTAATTTTTATTGGGATTGGTATAAGTACTTATACTAAACGAATGCATACATTTTTTTACTAAGGTAATTTAAAGAATGAAGTTTTAATTAAATTTACCAATGAGAGAAATTATAATGGGTACCTAATACAAAATTGTATTATATACCTACATTTCGGATTAAAATTTAATTTTGTGAATTAAAGTTAAAAATTCAATTGAATATATTGGATATGACGGCTGTGATCTCCTCAGGTTTTTGAATTTGAGTACATACAAAAAAAATTTATTCATTATTATTTTGGTATGAGCACCTTTATTTATGACTATTCTACCTATGACTATACTACCTATGACTATTCTACCTATGACTATACTACCTATGACTATACTAATGCCTATATTATTATCTACTACTATACTACCTATGACTATACTACTTACGACTATACTACCTATGATTATACTATCTACGACTATACTACCTATGACTATACTACTTATTACTACTTATGACTACACAACCTATGACTATACTACCTATGACTATATTACCTATGACTATACTACCTAAAAGTATACTACCCATGACTATACAACCTATGACTATACTAATGACTATATTATCTACTACTATACTACCAACGACTATACTATTTATGACTATACTACCTATGACTATATCACAAGATAAAAAGAAATTCAAATTTAATTTAATAATTTTAATTTACTGTTTGCAAATTAATGCTATTAATTTAAGAATTATCTTCTATATTTAAAACTATATTTATCTTTCTTTTAATAATTATATACAAGTCAAGTGTTCCCATGTGTCAATGTCACATTGTCACATATCTCACATGGTGATGTATGTCACAATGTGACATATTACACATATTTTCGTGTAGTAAGTATTTTCAACTTATCTTAGAATATTAAAACTATATATTTCTTAAAAACATTTTTAAGGCCACACATACTTTTACGCAGGAAAAGATAAACACCTAAAACACCTCTTAAAAATATAAATTTAAATTAGAAAAGTTTACGTTGCATATAGCAACTATTAGTTTATCGATGAAACTAAGTTCGTTGGGATAACACGTAGAACGAAATTTTCTATACATTGCAAGGTTCGTTTTAGTAAGTTATGCTACGTTCACAGAGTGATAGTAGCGCATATGAGGAGCTGTCACGATAGTATTCTCTAATAATCATTTACGTATATTTTATAGGTCATGATAGTCACTCTCGCACTATCACATTTTCATGATAGTGTGATAATGTCTATCACGATCTATATATTACACTTAAATGATTTTGGGAGAGTACTATCCTAACAGCTGCTCTCATGCGCTACTTTATCAGTGCTTTATAGTGCTATATCATCCGCGTAAGTGAATTTTTTAGCAACTGTGTGCAGTATACCAGCTGTATATATATTGAACAAAATAGGCGCCAGGACATATCTTTGAGGGAGGCCATTTTTTAGGTAATAAAACGACTTTCTTGTCCATTTTCGAAAAATACTTCGAATTTCCTGTTTGATAGAAATTGATCCATTAGCCGGAGAGTACCTTTACACTTAAGCAATTTTTAAAGTTTGAATAGTAAGCGATTTTTTAAAATAGTGTCATAGGTGGCAGACAGATCAAAAATTACTGCTCCCTATTTTACTTACTTTGAAAACTGTTTTCGACGCAAGTGGTAAAAGTCAATATTTGGTCACAGCAACTTTTATTTTTCCTAAAGTTTGTTTATTCAACAAGAAATATCTTATCTAGTATTGGCTCAAGCCGAACAAGTAGAAGCCTTTCAAAAAGTTTTTGGACTGTTGACAAAAGTGAGATACATCTATAATTATGTGGGGAAGGTTAATTTGGATTTAAGATTGCAATTATCTTTGCCTCGTGCTATATCTTAGGAAGAATAGAAGTTTTTACTATTTTAGTTGCCAACTTAGCGAACCATGCTTTTTCTTTTGGACCAAGAGTTTTGAGCAACTGAAGAACTCTGGAAGTACTTCATCCGTTCCAACTGATTTACCATTTTTAACATTTTTTAATACTTGGTCTACATCCTTCTCTAAAATAAATTTTGAAATAATATAATAAATAAAAATTGAATTATCCTCACATTGACTAATTTCGTCTGCATACAGTTAACGTATTTCTACCTGGCTTTGTTTGGATGGTTTGATATTGGATGTATTAATGGGTAGACTGGCAATCGCGCTTGTCGAGGCTTTGTATTTCTCTTTGATTGGTTCAGCAGCCTCAAGATGTCTCAAAATGCCCAGCTTTTTCTGCTAGAGTAAATAAAGTCCATTTGTTCTAATGTGTTTAACCATCTATTTTTTCTTTCTACGTTCAAGACGTATTATTAACGTACTATTAACCGTATTATTATCACCTCGTTTTCTATTTGTTCATATTCCTTTAGTGAAGACTCACATTTTTTAGTCCAACATGGAACATCTGCGTTTATGAACCTAGTACCGATAATTTCTATTTTAGATTGGGTTAAACCTTCTATATTTAACTCTACTATTCTTGTGTTTCACTTAGATTTTTGCACATCTAATACATTTACTGTATGTTTACCCTGTTTTTTGATAAACGACAATATTACATAGAGTGATGAACAACTTAAATACCCAGCTGGAAGATTATATGCATCTAAACGGACGTTATTTTTTAGATGCAATATTCATAAGCTAATGATTGGATGTTGCTTTTCTTTCATGATTTAACTTATGTAATTTAAGGGGTGGAATCAATTTTGAAAAAATGAATTATATATTTTTTTACAGCTTTTTCAAATTTTGTCGTTATTTTACCCCATTCCGTATAAAATTATAAAAAATATCCAGAAATAAATGGTAGAAGTTAGTCCCTTCGAATAAGTCCTCGAATAATATGGTATATTATTATTATTTAAAATTATAATAGATTCATCACTACATTCGAAAGACGATTCTGAGCAAAGTTCAATAAGTTCAATATTATTTTTTTTAAAACGTAGCTATGACAACTTTATTTGCTATTTTGTTATTTCCCTTACATTTATAAAATATTTCTTTAAAAAAGGTAGTTTTAAGTTTCTAAACAAAAGCTTAGTAACCTTATATCCCCTTAGTTATGATTGTTGATTTGGTCACTAGAGAGATAGTATTATTTGTTTTATAATATTTTTAGTTTATTGTTTAAATTACATTTAGAAACCGAGAATTCAGCACGCTTGCTGAGTGGGCTTACAGAACTTGTTTCTTTACGTAAGAAAACTACTGGAAAATTAAAAAATTACCACCTCTTCCATCTAAAATCAATTTCTTTTTCGGAGCCGACTGCTAACCAATCAGCTGTGCTCCGTGCACTGACCGAGCAGTGAGCAGCGAACACCTACGGGTCCCGAACTCTGGTCAACACGTTACCACTGTATATACTTATCATTCATTATTTTATTGTCATCACATTTTCATCACATCATGTGCTCTATCGTTGCCAATAAATGTACACAGGAAATTTAACCATAATTGATGTTGTTTACATCATTTAGTCTTAGTGTACGTACTCCTATCTATCTCTATATATCCGGACAGCCGCGGACCGCGTCAGCTTCACTCTGAATTTAAATAAACTTTTGTTCGGCTTTCTATTAATCTATGTGAGTACGTATTAATATTCTTAAGGTTTATATTAAGTAATATCTGTAGACAGAGTTGGAAAATATAAAAAAAGTATCTTAATACATGATACATTATATATTCATATTGAGTATCTTGAAACAAACGTGATAATAAAAAATTACTTCTAGAAAACATGCAGAACTAATTTGTTATTTTAAAATGTATTTTAATTTAAAATTCCTATTAAATTCATTATGAGAAATAATATTTATATATTTTGTCTTACTATTATTTTTACCATTGAATAAAATTTTAAGCCCATATATTCTCTCCTGCTTGTATAAAAATAGGACGTTACATCATAACAGGGCCGTCCCGAGAGGCGTCTCCCCCCCCCCTCCAACTTTGGAAAGTAGTCGGCAAATAGTAGAAAAAGCCTTTTTTTTTTGGTTATTCAGGTTTTGTATGAAGTATTATGGAATTTTGTCAAGAAATCATGTAGCAATGAAGTATTTTTTATTTTTGTAAGTATGAAAACTATAAATTATTAGTATTTTAGTCAGAAAAATGAGAAAAAGTTGATTAATTTTTTTTTTTTTTTTTTTTTGCATATTTTAAGTTTTGAAGAGAAGTATTTTATTATTATATTATTTTTTTCACATTTTTTTTTCACATTCAAAAATCTTCATGACGGCTCTGCATTATAATATATGTATGTATATATTAATATATCGTATATAAGTAAGTATATTGTACAAATATGTATACGGTATATGTAGCCATACACTGTATAGAAAGAAGTTTTTCTTTAAGGTTAATGAAACTACTAAATAAACTGAAAAATAATATACAGATCGCAATTAACTAATTTATTAGTAAAATAGATTAAATATTTTTCTAATTTAAAAAATTTCCTATCTATAGGTTTCAAATCTAAATTGGTATATTAATAATATAATACAAGTAACATATATAAAGAAATCATAATTATTCATATATTTAATACATATATAACCAAGTATAATATATTCGATAAATATATATATTATATAGGTATATAAACAAAAACAATATATAAAAAAAAATATCATTGTAAATTTAATAGCTTCACCTCTCCGCCATTCAAAATGTATTATAGGATTCAGGTATCAGAATCAATTCATATGAAAGTATTGAACTTAATTGATAATGACATGTAGTTATATGTTATAGGATACAGACGATACGAATTAAAGTGTGCCGTTTTTAAAGAAATATTTAAAAATATTTTAATCTGAACTGATTTCATCTATAAATTAATCCGAATTGATTATGTATAATCCATTAATTGATATCAAATATATAATCCATCAATTATAATTAACCATCTAATCTAAGTTATACAGATTATAGCATATTTACCTAATTAGTGTGATCTGAATCACAGTTAATTAACAACGTATAAAATAGATATATATTTAAAATTATAAAAAAAATTAATCCAAAAAAATGTATACTCTTATCAAAATAATAATTATTCAATTGTAACCTGATGATGACTTATGTTCGAAACTAGTTATTAACTATAATTTGTTTTTAAATACTCTGGGTGCATATTTTTTTTATATATATTACTTTTTAATACATTTTAATTTTATTTATATAAATAGTTATTTTTTATAATGTATATTTATTTTTATTTGTATAAAAAGATTTAATATTTTTTAAATTTTAAATATATTCCAACTAAGTTTCAAATGGAATTTGGTATATTCATAAATTAATACAAGTAATATATAAAAGAGATAAAAATGATTCATATATTTAGTATATAATAGAATAAACAACTAATATATCTATTTATATAATCTATAACTGTATATTTATTTTTTACTCAATAACTATTATAATAAATATTTTAATTCTGTATTATTATCTTGAAATCATATATAAATTTTTATTATTTATGTCCGTTTTCGTTCTATTAAACAATCCAATACATTTAATCGTTTCTACCATTTAATATAGGAATTAAATGCAATTTATAATTCACTCGTGATTTTTCGGCCATGTCCATTTACCTCCACTTTCATTTTTCTCCAAAAAAGGTCTATTCCATTTTCCTCCGTTGACTATATACAATTTTTGATTGTCCATTTTCCTTCAAAATTTTTGAAAGCACTGATAGATATTTATATTTAATTTATTAGGTAATTATTTATGTTTTATTATATTATATAACTATTATTAATCTAATGAAAAAGAAGAAATAAATACGAAAATAAATAAAAACATACCAATTAATTATTATTTATTATTGTTATATTTTTATTTTTCCAAAATAATTCGTCTTAAATCTAGTATATTTACTTAAAAATTCAATATTGATAAGTAATAAATATACTAAATTTCTAAAATAATATTTAAATAAATTTTATTTTCAATTGTAATCTTTATATATTTTGTTTTTTTAACAGTATCGATGTAAAAAAACTAATAATTATAGAGTATTTCCCCATGGTTGAAATATACCAGGTTATTGCAAATTACCAAATCGTTATCAAATATAAATAAAATAGCGGGCGTAAGGGTGCACCATAGAAAACTTTACTGTTCTGTATTATCATTGATAATTTTGTAATGTAATCAATAATAAATAGCTCACGAAAACAACCAATGAAAACAGCGCCCCTTACGCCTGCCATTTTATTTCCTTTACGTGAAAAAACGTCATAGTGGGGGTATAGCTGCAATAACCTGGTATATTTCAACCATGTATTTCCCATTATTTTATTATAATTTAAATAAATAAATAAATATATTTTTTGGAAGAAAATAGATAATGGAAGAAAATTATATTTTATTTGTTGATTAAAAAGAAATTTTTTTTTTTGGTGGAAAATGATCCCGTCTGTTTTTTCATGTACGATAACGAATATTGTATTGCACGAAATTCCGATGGAAAATAACCTACACAATGAAATAATTATTAAAACTATTGTTTCATATTAATTATATCAAATACTAACAGACCATGACCTCAAATTTAATATATATATATATATAGTGTATACTCATTCGTCTTTACGTGCTACTATATTAGTGAATATATTATGAACAATTAATTTTTAAATATACACATATTAATTAATAAAATTATTAAATATTCACTTATGTCCTATGTAATTATGTTAACTTTATGTTAACTATCAATTATTTTTTCTATTTTTATAAAAATGTATAATTTATTCATTGGTTTGAATCGTTACTTATAAAGTATTCATGTGTCATCATGTGACACGCATGCAAAGGTTAGTAATTTCTGTATAAGTAAAACAATACAAGCATAGGTATATTTTTTAAATAAAAAGTTAAACAAAAAAATCAATCATAAGAATACGTTTCGATTCAATTTACATTATGGCATGCTACGGTAATATACACATAATGAAAAATTTGAATGCCTCAATGTAAATTGAATTTCAATAAATTGTATACTATACTATAGGGTCTTCGACGGAGGAATTTCAAAGCATTAAATGAGCATGGAAATTCTATAAATTAAACTTGTTATATTCATTTTTTAAAACATTATTTTACTTCATGATTTTATTTAACATTTTTTTTTTTTTAAATTAGAGACAGGCAATTATCATATATATTATAATATATATATGATTTGATTTACTAATTTAAAATATATTAATAATAATAATAATAATAATAATAATAATAATAATAATAATAATAATAATAATAATAATAATAATAATAATAATAATAATAATAATAATAATATTAATAATATTAATAATTTATTAACTATGATGTATAATTTTTCAACTTCAATTTTTTTCAGTTGTGTTATTTGTCTAAACGTATCCAGAAACCCATAATTATGGAATTTAAGAGCGTGTTTATTAAAAAAGTATAATGACTATTCAATGGGCATATTGTGACTTAGATGACTTGTGATTGCGTGTATATACCATGCGGACAACACAGTAATGGCTAGTACAAAGTCAAATTAATGATTGTTTAAATTTCACATAAAACAATACAAAGTCGGCAAATCCATGCCACTTTTTGTTGTTTTGTTATCATAATATTTGTTCAAAAAAATAAAAATAAATGAGGTATACGAAAAAATGTATAATTAAATAATAAATACAAAATGTAAATATAAAGTTTAAATACAATGAATAAATATAATTCAATTGGAATTGGATAATTGAAATGTTTCAAAATACTTGTATTAATTAGTGAGATGGTTGTGTTTGGTGATTTAAAGCTAATTTTTTTTTTATTTGGTTCTATCCTTATGAGATGGAGACAATGTAAGTCTCCTCTTTTGACGATGTCTCCTCTTTTCATTTTTTTAAATAAGGTATAAGGAGTACTCTTTACAAGGTAAAGAGGAGGGTATTCTATTGTCCTTGAGGTGAGAAATCACCACTAAAGCCGGATGAACGACAATAGGCGTCAACGGCATAGGATTCAGAAAGTAAGGGGAAGCTACTGTGTTAAAGATCCTCATAGATATCTCAGGTATCAGCATTTACAAATAGATGAACGCTTCGAAAGTAAAATATTCCGGAGGCAAAATAGTCCTCCATTTGAATCTCCGGGTGGGAACTACTCAAGAAGATAAATCTATCAAGGAAAAAGCAAAACGATGGAAAGGTAACAACATTAAAAAAATTGGAACATGGAATGTCAGAACACTATTACAGACCGAGAAATTAGAGAATTTAAAAATAGAAATGGAAAGACTACAAATAGATATTCTTGGCATTTCAGAAATGAGATGGCCTAAGTCAGGAGGTTTCTGATCGAGGGAGTACCGAGTAATCTATTCAGGAATGGAACAAGGTAGAACAGGAACGAGGGGAGTTGGTTTAGTACTACATAAAAAATGGGGTCAGAAAATTAAAGGATATGTACAATACAGTAATAGAATAATTCTAGCTAAGATGGATACTAAACCAAAAGACACTGTGGTTATACAAGTGTATATGCCCACTTCAGAAGAAGAGGATGAAGAAGTGAAAAAAATGTATGAAGAGCTAAACAATTTAATAAACACAGTAAAAGGAGAGGAAAATCTTATCATCCTCGGAGATTTGAATGTTAGTGTCGGCGTAGGAAAAGAATCATATATAGTTGGAAAATATGGATTTGGAGTAAGGACTTAGAGAATTTTGCATCATAAATTATCAATAACAAATACACACTTCCAACACCATAAAAGAAGACGTTATACTTGGAAAGCTCCCGGCGATACGAGGTGGTCACAAATAGACTACATACTGGTTTGGGAAAGATTTAGAAATCAAGTGAAAGACAGTTGGAGCTTCCCTGGCGCAGATATTGACAGTGACCATAATCTCGTATTAATGCATTGTGATCTTAAGTTTAAGAAATTAAAAAAAAAAACAGCAAAGAAATCACTCCAAGTGGCGAACTTTAGAAATGAGGCCATCAGGGAAATATATAGGGAGAAAAAACAAACAAAGCCATAAGAGAATATACAACATGATACGAGAAACCAACGATGTGGATAATAGATGGGAAAACATAAAACAGTGCCTATTAAAGCCAGCAGAAGAGGTGTTGGGAGAAAGGAAAACATCCGCTAGAAAAGAATGGATAAACTATAATATAGTAGAAATGATAAATAAAAGAAGGAAATAAAAAATGCGACCGACAAACGAAGCAGGGAAAAATACATAAGTCTAAGAAATGCGATTAACAGAGAATGTAGGAAAAGCAAGGAGGCATTTTTGGATAGTATTTGTACAGAGGTTAATGTACAGCTGAAATCAGGGCAAATGGACAAAGCATATGGGATAGTAAAAACTTTTTTCGGAGATAGGAAAATAAAATTGACATGTATCAAAGGGAAAAGCGGTGAGATTCTGTTTGAAGAATCGGAAATAACAAATCATTGGAAAGAATCCCCGGAACACCTATACGGAGAGGAAGAAAATTCAGACACACAATTAGAGGAGGAAGAAGTAGATCGATTAAACCCAAAAGGCGAAGATCGAACCATAATGAAGGAGGAATTCGAAAAAGCTTTAAATGAGTTAAAGGACAGGAAGGCTCCAGGGGTAGACGAAATACCAACAGAATTCATTAAAAACAGTGGAGAAAATGTCAAGAATATGCTATATGAACTAGTCAATAGAATCTTTGAAACTAGAAAAATATCCCAATATTTTACAAAATGCATAATAGTGCCAATACCCAAAAAGGCAAGAACAAATACGTGTGATCAGTATAGAACATTGAGTTTACTTTCTCATGCTTCAAAAATTCTTACACGTATTGTGCTGAGACGAATAGAAAATACTGTAGACAGCCTGTTAACTGAAGACCAGTTAGACTTTAGAAGGCAAAGAGGCACAAGGGAAGCTATACTTGCACTAAGGCAAGTTATTAAGAAACAAAATAGGAAAAGCAAACCAACTTTCATAGCCTTTTTAGACTTAGAGAAAGCCTTTGATAACATAAAATGGAAAATATTATTCCAGATCTTGAAGAAATCAGGGATTGCAAACTCAGATAGAAGAATAATTAAAAGTCTATACAAGAACAAGGTAGGAGTAGTACGCTATAGGGATAGTCAGGAAATAGCAGAAATTAAGAAAAGCGTAAGGCAGGGATGTTCCTTATCCCCATGTTTATTCAACCTTTATGTACAATAAGCCATTAACCGAGTAAGAGAATTAATTAAAGCAGGAATAAAGATACAAAGCGAAAAATTAGATATGCTTCGGTTCGCGGATGACATAGCGGTGTTAGCGGAGAGTAAAGAAGAACTACAAAATATTCTAACGGTCATGAATATTATATTCAAGGATGAATATAATATGAGAATAAATAAGTCAAAAACTAAAGTCCTCGTCTGTAGTCGAAATGAAGTAGCTAAGCCAGATATAAAATTAGATGGTGACACACTTGAAGTAGTAGATGAATATAATATTTGGGAAGTATGATAACAAATGACAAAGGATGCGCTCAAGAAATAAGATACAGATTACAACAGGCACGATGTGCATTCCAAAGGAGGAAAGGCCTATTTACTTCTAGAAATATAGACTTGAAAATAAGGATAAAATTACTAAAGACCTACGTCTGGAACGTGGCACTTGATGGTAGTGAGACGTGGACAATAATGAAGACTGAAGAAAAGAAAATACTTGCATTCGAAGTGTGGTATCATAGGAGAATTCTTAAAATAAGTTGGATGGATCGTATAACAAATAAAGAAGTTTTTCGAAGAGTAGGAGAGAAAAGAAGTTTCCTAAAAGCTTTGAAAATAAGAAGAGCTAAGCTAATTGGACACACAAAACGACATAACAATCTACTAGGTAGGATAATAGAAGGATCTACAGAAGGGATGAATAGTCAAGGGAGGCCACCACTCGAATACATAAGACAAGTAGTTAGGGATATAGGGTGTGAAAAATACTATGAACAAAAGCGTAAAACGGAGAGGCGTGAAGAATGGAGGAATGCTGCCAACCAGCACCTGGGCTGTTAACAAAAAAAAAAAAAGGCGTTTTTAAATTACCTAACTACTTTTAATCGAATTTGATATTTACATAGTTATTTCAAAATTTGTCATTTTGTTAATTTTTGTTGTTGTCCAATTTTAATTTTAATTCAAAAGTAATTTTATTAAATTAAAGTATTTAAATTTTTGCAAAAATACAAACCAATTGTGTTTATATTACTTTTTAATACTTCTTGATTGAGCTTAAAAATTATTTTAAATACACAAAAAGTATTTAAATATTTTACAACACTGCCTTTTGAAATGCTTTTTCTCTTTTTAGTAGATTATTTTAAGCAATGTATTTAAAATGTGTCAAAACATGTGCTATACAAATACAATTTAAAAACTGTTTATTAATGTTAACTATTATATTTTTTGTTTTTATTAATTATTTTTATTTGTTGTGCCTAGTATATAATAAAAGAGTAAATCGTATATTAATAATAAAATTACGTTGGATCGCAACTTCGCAAATGCACAACCAACACAAGAAAATAATAATATATTACCCGAAAATTATAAATTTGTTTTATATTTCATATTGGCTATATTGTGACCAATTAAAAGACTTGCATTTTTTTTAGAGACTATTGAGTTTACAGCGTTACACCCGATATTACGAATATGATGTTATTTCGAGAACGGTCTCCGATCGATAATAATATTCCTGTGAAATTTTTTTAAATTATTTTACTAACTTTTTTGCAACGTTATACTTATAGTATTAACCACTTATATAAAAGTGTTTATTCATATCGGCCAATTGCTATTCAATCGAGTGAATCGAGATCAAGTGGATTTCTAAATTCGTCATACAAAGTAGTGCACTCATGTTTCGAATACTAACTAACCAATTCACTAATCATCCTCTATTTTTTCCTCTACTAGATTTTCTTATAATATTTATCCCTTGTACTTTAATTCTTAATAATCAAGAAAAATCAAGTAAAATGTGAAGTATAATTATATTAAGTAAAATTAAGGAAATGTAGGCCTTCAATATTGTATATATTGCGATTATAGAAACATAAAATGTAAATTTTAGTTTAAAATTAAATAATTCATACGTTTTGATGTAAAATATTATCACAGTATATTTCTAAATGAATTTTTTTACAAAGCTATATTTTTTCTTCACAGTATAACATATATGTGTATTACATTTTATGTGACTAAATTTCAACTAAAAATAATGCACGAAAAATTAAATGTATATAGCACATTTAAATATATTAAAAACGACAAATAAATAATTGTATGTATAAAGTTATAACAATTAGAATAATTTTAATAATGTTTTATAATAATTTATTTTAATACATATATAAACGATAATTTATGATTAAAATAAATTTGTATTAGTTGTCACCGGATGCAATATTTTTTATCACTAAAAGTACTGAAACACATGTTGTTCAATTTTAATTTAAATAAACATTTTC
>JAIPRL010006157.1:0-28643 GCA_025469235.1 Pemphigus obesinymphae | reverse complement strand
GAATTTTTTTTAAATATCACGGCAATGATATCTTAACTCTAAATTAAACCGTTATAGAGCGTTAGCTATGCCAGATTTCCATTTATGAAACTTTTGCGACCCGTTCCCCACTACACCCTCCATCTAAACGATACCAGTCCATAGTATCTTAGTCCGTGGCTGTAGGTATAAAATAGTTGACATTTTGTCGATTCGTACTTCTGCAGTATACGATTTTTACTTTGTTACATGTGAGCAACACCATGCATTCCCGGTATGATATTATTATAAAAACTACTGATAGTGATGGATTATTAATTATTATTTATTTCACGTGTAATTTTATAATTTTTTTTTTAAAAAAAAAACCGTACTAGTTGTTACTTCTTAAACTTTTTAGACTAAACTAAATAAAAAGCCTAACCAAATATGGAAAATAAATTAGATGATGGTGCTATATACTTCATTTATTAGACATCCCATCAGATTCTGAAGATGGTTTTGATAGTGACGCTGATCTTGACCAAATAGATTTATATAATGAGTACCTATCAGGATTTATTAGAAGAGCCAGATGTATCTACTTTTAATGAATTGTTATCTCAGAGATTTCAAACTGGGATACTATAGGATATATTGATAAAAAAAAAAATATATATATAAAAAAACATCATTCATTGTAGGGTTAAATAAAACATAATATTTAGTAATTTATTTTACGATATTTGATACCTGTATTACATTTTATATTTTTAACACGTTATTTAAATGTTAAATTTCAATTCCAATAACATACGACAACAATAAAATGGGTTAAGTGTTTTTTTTTTTTACGCAAACCACAATGAACATAATATACACACACATATATCATATATGTGTGTGTATGTGTATATGTGTACAATAAATATAATAATGAAAGAGTAAAAATTCAATATCCATCTGCACAAACATATATTGTCGTTTAAAGATCAAATTAATATTTTTCGAATCATAATAAATATAGTTATTCGAAAATAGGGTTTATATAACTTTCCTAAGTAAATAAGAGTTAATTTAAATATGTGTATCGTTCCATATCAAATTACTCACATTTATTATAAAATAAAGCAAATGTAAAGATAATTTACTTTAGAGTGAATATGATATGTAGGTAGGTACACTGGATACCAAATCAATTTATTTAATTGAATATGCGATATTTCATTATTTCATTATACCAGAACAAATGTCAGTGTTAATATATTTACAAACAAATAATACAATTTATTTTACCTTATGAAAACTGAAATAAACATACTTATATGAGTAATCTGATCGCAATTTAATTAATTTTAAATGTGGTAACGATCTGTTTTATTTTTTAGAATATAATAATATTAATCTTATAGTAAATGTACGTATAAAGTTGTCTATACATTGGTTTTTGTAAAAATAGCAACCCGTCCTTCCGTAACAATATTTTTAATGAACAGTTATATAAGTTCTATTACAATACATTTATATTTTTCATCAAAACTCCGACAAAAAAATATATCTTAGTAGGTATTCCGCTTTGATAATATAAGGCATTTTAATTATTCCATACATGTAGACTGTACATTAATATAATATTAATAATAGTTGAAGAACGTGTTGATTAATATGTTAAGCTTAAAGTTAAAATAGGAAAAAAAATTAACTTAATTAATTTTCAATTGACTTATTTACTTTTTTCATTTCCATACCTATCTAATATTTAAACAAATATTTAATAATTTTAATTTTAAGAAAAAAAAAATAATAAAATGTAAAATAATCGATTAAAAATAGAGTTGTTTGATAAATTTAAATCAGTTTTCAAAATAATTATAGGGCTGTTTAATCAATCGCTATGATTGAGAATAAATCGATCATTTTACAGTGTAAGACTTGAATTTTTATTCTTATTCAAAATTCTTATATATTCTGATGAATTCCTTAAAAATGTCGGGCATGGCGTTATTATAAATCTAATTTTCATTTAAACGTGTCATATTTATACTCAATTTGCTCTAATTATAATTATGAATAATTATATTCAAATATTATGAAAAAAAAAAATGCACTCCGATCAATAAATTTAGAACATTTTTAAATTTCTAAATTTAACAATTAAACTTACTTATTGTTCATAAATTATTTATTTATATTAATAAATAAATACTTATTATTAAAAATAGTAATTTGTGTAGCGGCTCGTATTGAAAAAAAAAATGAATTAATCAACGCCCAACCAAACAGTATTTTACATAAAAGATTATAGTATGTTCAGCTAAAATGACTAGTGAATCATATACATATAAATGCAATAATTGTGCATTATTATTTATTACACATAGGTCGTCCATTTGCTATATACACGAAGACATAATACGAAAAATTTCCTATAAAATTGCTATAAAATTGATTTGTTTGTATTAATTAAAATTTATTTTCTATTACAATTAAAACCAAAATAATTTCTGTCATCAAATATAGGTTCTAGTTTTGATTTATGTTCTTGAAAAAATTAAATAAGGGTTCCGGTAAGGTTTCGGTTCAAAGATAATAATCAAAAGGTTCCGGTTCTACATCATTATTTTAAATTTCGGCTTCAAGACCTGATGTCAGTACTCACTAAAAGTATTAATCTTTGTACGTTTAAACAATGTTTAATTAATTATTGTAGTAAGAAATTTAACGCAGGTTTCGGGTCCGGAATGTTATTTACAATATGAAAAATATTTCAATTATATTGCAATATAGAGCCATAGACCGTTCTATAGTAATGTCTCATAAGGTAACTGTCGAAAACAAACTGTTATTACGATCAGAATAATTATACGGATTAAATAAGTTAGGTTTTGGACCATATTTTTGAATTCTTTGCGTGTTTTTTCATATTATTCAACAATCGGAAATGGTTTAATGTTGGGCTCTATTACGCTCATTATGCTTTAGTGTACGCATATTGCATAGCTGGATTTTTTTAGGCACTATAATTTCTCATGTTCATAAAAATAATAATCTGTTTAGCCGCACTTCGAAAATCATATAAATTCTGTTATAAATAATAATCATCACGCAACTACATTGTTAAAATGCATTTTTTATGCAGTGCAATAATTTCTTGTTGATGACAAATTATGATCACAATGCAACTGGTAATTAGGGTACTTTGATTGTAATATAATAATTTTAGCCATAGTATGATAAAAATGGAACGATAACAGACTACACGAAACTCCTATAGAAAAAGGAAAATGTGAAAACAGCAACTCTGATATGGGGACCTATTACAAACAATTAATACAATATTATATAAGTTATTTTTTTCGATATTTAGTCATTTGTATTGATTCTGTAATCTGCGACGGGTCAATTATATAATATATATATATATATGCTTATATATGTACAGTAATAAAAAAAATATTTAGAATATTTCAAATTTTAGTCATCTGAGTATTTCAAATTTAATTATCTAATTTAAAAAATTAAAATTAAGGTCCTAAATATCACCAATTTTTATACCCGGCCATATGTCACTTTAAGAGTGTCACAAACACCGACAATTTTTCAATGAAAAACTTGCATTAGCATTTTTCATTCTTATCTATTCACAAACATGTTAAACATACGAAACAAAGAACAATTTATAGCGACTGATGGGGCCGATTTTTGAGATATATATTTTTACAGGTTTTATATGAGCTGTAAAAATATTGAATTTTTATTTTTTAACAGCTTATAATGCGTTTAAAAATGCATTTATTAAATATCACTTCTATCAGTCACTAGAGAATTTAGTTTTATATTTTATTTTTATTTAATCTTTCTACAATATTCTGAAGTTGATAAAAATGAAAAATGCGTAAATTATTATTTTTTTTTTTTATCAAATATCGTGTTACATGACAATTTAAAATTATACGGACACAGGACTATTTTTAAATAACTTTAAAATATATTTAAATATTTTTAATTTGTTTGATTTTTATTTTTCTTAAAAATGTAATAAAAATTTCCTATACAAAACCCCTTAAAAATCGGGTGTGTGGCATTCTCTTAACAATCTTATTGTTATCTCCGGTCTAAATGTCCTTTCTGTTCTTATTGTCACCTTGGTAGAGACAATAATTTTAAACAGTTATTATACCAAGTGGTAAAATATATAATACAACTCCTACCACATACCTAGTTTAGAGGCACTAGACGACCAAGCAAATGAATATTACAACAGATAAAGGGAAAAACATCGTCCACAATATTTGAATACCTTATATAACCATATCACGAAAATTAAAAATTGTACGCGGAGAAGAAATACAATTTGAGTGATTATTTTGGGTCTATACTTTTTACAAAACTTAATTCTAAAAATATCGGTAACACATATAAACATTTTAAAAATTGCAGCGGATCGAATCTCCAAAAACAGTCACCAAGCATTTTTATACTAATGTAGCAAAAGGTACAAGGGTAATAATAAGGGGAAAATAATTAAAGAAATGGAACAACTTAGAATAAACACTTGGCTAATAATTTTAATAACAATTCATTTTGTGGTAGGATTTTTTTAATTTTTAAAAGCTTGTTTTTGCGGATTATATATACGTGGTATTCATTTATAGAGAGTAATGGCTTCGTTGGGATAGCACCCATTGTTAGATGTGTTATTACTTATTATTAGATCATCTGCATGATGTTTATTAGTAATTATAATACTAAAATTCAATATTTTAGCGAAACTGTTATGTATTATTTTTAAATCAATAAAATATGGCTAAAAAATAAAATTACCAATCAATTTGGAATTATATTCTCTGGGATATTCTCCCAAAAGATTAGTAACGTAATTTTACACCACTACATTATACATATATTAATTGAAACTGAAATATATTATCTAATAATCAATAAATGTGGCAGATTTACCTATTTATTTTTTAATTATTATAATGATTGAAGTTAGATTTTCTCTGAGAGTTAAAACATGTTTACTAAGTTATGTTAATACTTTTGTCCATTTCAACTTTAAATTAATTGAATTACAATTTTTTTTTGGCAAACTATGGACATTATGTACAACTGAAAGAGTCTATGTTAATTTAACATAAATAATTTATGCTTATTTTTTCCATTATATTGTCCATATTTGATAATAGGTACTTATATAACTATGTTATCATTGTGTACTTTGTATAATTTGTTGTATACAGGTATATACAACCTTATTTGAGTTGTTATTATAATATTTAAACCCTGAATTAATAACAATGACTTTATTTTTTAATATAAATACAAAATGATGCATTGTTTAACCTCCAATTTTTTGTATATTTTGAATGATTTTGTGTAGAAGTACCTACTATCTAATAGTATAACATGAGGATTAAATATCGTTAATGTTTGTGATTAATCATCAAGAGTGTATGACAAGACAAAACTATGTCCTCCATTCGTATTTGCTACAGTCAATATCATGATAAGAATTCACAAATTTAATCGTACTTATATACTATAGGAAAAGTATCTAAAAGAAACATCAATTCCAATATGATTTATGTTATTATGGTAAAATGGTCGTACGGAATAAATCACTGTCAGAAAAATTTGCAGTCCCATTCTATTCTTGCTGACGATGATATTGTGTTAATTACAAATTAATAATTGTTAATAATACAATATAATATAATAATATTAATTATGGTAAATTATCTAAGTAAGATTATTTAGTGAATATTTAAATATCTACCTAAAAACCTGTTCAAGCTGGAAACCAAATCAAAACATATAGACAAAATATATATTTATATTATATACATGATATAAAATATATTTATATTTTATTACTATTTTTTTATATTTTTATTTATAAACATTATTTTGGGTATTATACTTAAAATTCAAAGACTAAGCGATATTTCCCTACAACGAATGAAAAAGCGATATGTTACGGTATTTACCGCAAGTACCTATTTGCTGGTTGACAATTTGTATATATATATTTTTTTTAATTAACAACCGAAATTGATATAATATATTACCAATAATTGTAGATCTATATAATATAGATAGCTTGATAGAATTTTCTACAATGTAATAGTTAATTCATTGAAATTTTTTGTTGAATTCGTATTTGTCTTATATTTACGTACATTTCCCCAGCCCCCCCCCCCCAATTGGATTTTGGGAATTTTTTTTCCCCAATATTTAGTACGTAATTTTTATGAATTTGTATGCCCAATCCCGGAATTTTTATGGCACCGGAACCGTGAGGAATATGGATTTTAGTGTTGGGGGAGGGGCTGAAGAAACGTTTCTCCAGCCCCCCCATCTTAAAAAATCACATTTCTTGAATTTTTTTTGCGCGAATATTTTGCACGTAATTTGTATGAATTTGTATGCCAATCCCGGAATTCGTACGACATCCAAAACATGAGAAAAGTTATTTTTAGTGTGGAAGGGATTATAGAATCATTTCCTCCCCACCATCATAAAAAATTACAATCCTTGAATTTATATATATCACATTACCAAATTATTATGAATCTTATTAATAAATATAACTATTTAACATCATATTCTTAAATTAAGAATAATAATTAGGTATACATGGTTTTTAAAAGCTTGGTTTGGACTTATAAATCACAAAAAAAAGTAGGTAGTACTAGGTAAGAACGTACCTATATATATATAAAAAAAATCAATACATTTAAATATAGTTGTTTTTTTTTTTTTAAATTTCTGTCCAAAATAAATTAAAAAGACTAGTAATATTAAATTAGTAATATAAGTTAAATATTCTAAATACTTATATTGTGTAAAATAAAAATTCGATTACTACTTTGATCGTATCTTTTACGGTCATTGGTTTTTTTCTGGAGATCATCGTAGTATAGTTCCCAATTTTTATCTTCTCTTTTCAAGTACCTAAGCCATATAGTGACCACTTGAATGTCGTAATTGGCTATTTCCACGACAAAAAAACATATAACACCTCGTAGTTCATATGTAATATTCATATTATATACTACTTGAGGCATATCACATAATTTTATTTCAACCATATTTGCCGCATCCGTACTTCGTTGATCAGAAATCAAATCTTTCTCTAAAATATAGAATTTCTATTTAAATGTATTCATATTTATATATATATATATTTTTTTTTTGTATATGTAAAATGTAAAATTTAAAAGCATAATAAAACAGTTATTATTAAAATATTACGTGTTTATAATCAATATATTATTAGTGAAGAGGGTACTAATGTCTATCTTGTATAGTTATTTCATATGAATACAAAATAATATAATGATTTTTTAAATTTTTGATGTTATGTAAGAATTTACATTAAAAATTCTTACCTTCTAAAAATAGAACATCGATAGTACATTTTATATACTTAAAGATTACCAATTAAGATATAAGTTTCAGTATTTATCGTTGCTTCGAATTTTCGCTAACAAACTTTTGTCTTTAATACAGTAGTCATAAAACCGAGCACAGTCAAAACGCTTAAAATTGTATTGTGTCATCGACAAATGTTTCACAGGATCGGGTAGAAGTCTATTTCTATCATTACAAAAAGGCCTCGTGATCATTTTCTGTTTGTCCAAACATTGGGTATTCTTTTATTGATTTATCATTAAATTTACATTTTTGACGACCACAACTCACAAATAGAAACGACAAGGTAACGGACTAAGCTAGTACTAGACTAGACTAAGTAGCGAGTACTGACACAGACTAATTCCCATTTACAAACCACGATTTACCACATGCCTGTATGCAGATAATAAACATATACCGCGCGTACGTCCGTATAACATAATTAAATATAACGTACATAATACATATACCGTAGAAATTTCGGGGAGAAACGTCGATAACATATCGATAACGTCCGTGTCGATTAAACGTATATTAATTATATTTATGTTATTAGATTAGTATATTCCGACGAGTGTCATTTACAGAATTTTCAGGATTAAACATAAATAGAAAACGAGAACATTCTTGCCAATTTAAAAAAAAAGTGAGAGTAGAAAAATTTCAAGAGCTCAAAAGAGTACACGCACTCTTAAAATATGTATGTATAATGTATAATTGTGAAAAATTATAAAAAAATTTATTCAAAATTGAAAAGTGAGAAACTATTGATTTTACAATTATACCTGGTTATTATTCCAGGTTATAGATAGGCAAGTGGGTTGAAACTTTTATTCAACGCTAATAATAATAAATAAATAATAAATAAAATGTTTAAATTTAATAGTATTATAATTTGTCATAATGAATTTAAACGGAAAATGAAATAGAAATCTCGTGCAAAGCCGGGTATGAAATCTGTTCTTTTGATAGCAAATTAATATCTACAGTTTGTACTTTAGAGAGGTAATTGTTTGATTACCACAAAAAATTAAATAAAAAAACTACTCTTCTCAAAATCGTATTTATGGAATTCAATGATTTATTATTGTTTTCTAAACTGAAATAATAATAATAATAATAATAATAATAATACATTTTCTTGTACGAAGAAACGATTGATCAAGATCCTTCACCCACATTCTACCCGACGTGGGAATTGCTTCCGTGTCTTTTTTTTTTTTATATTGTTGTTGGTATAATACATAACTTTACACTATTTACGAATATATTTTTCAATATATGTGAAATAAATATATCATGCATGATCTTATATGATGCAATAATGCACCAAATTCAAATAATCCATCTACATATGGTTGAAATTCAATATATTATATTATACCCATAATAATAATAATAATAATAATAATAATAAAGAATTATTTTCTTAAACCCCGAATTCCAGAACTAATTTTCCATTTTAATAAATTTACTTTAACGTAATTTATTATTGTTCAATTGGTTGTGTTCACTATGTTTTCACAACAACCTCTACACAAAATATTTAAAAAAAAACAATATTATATTATAATATTATTCATATTAGGTCATATATATATATATATATATATATATATATATTTTTTATAATCTATATGATATACATTAATTATCCAAATTATCCATTATATACGTGTACATCATAAAAATAAGATGCACCAAAATTATTAAATGATAATATTCACGGAAACGATTAGTTTTTTTGCAATTTTCTACTAATAATAGCAGTAAAATATAAGTTGAACTCCATAAAAAGAATCGAATGTTATCAGGATGAACTTTGATATGACATTTTTGTGTCTTATTTATTTCATTAACTTTTTAATTCAAATTACGATTAAATATTATTTTTTAAATTTCCTGAAGTAAACAATTTCAATTTAAAATTGAGAAAAATATTTGAAATGGTCTTAAACTTTAAAACCAACGAAATATACCAAAAATTCTTTAAAAATGTTTACAATGGAATGAAGCAGTACATACTTACCTATAAAATTCATTTGTAGCTTGGAAATAACGTCTTGAGCAATGTAAAATAATGATGCAATCGCATTCGAGCTCTTACAATGGCATTATATGCAATTTGCAATTGGTTGTTTTATTTATGTCAATTTAAACGTATAAGACCACATAAATTACACTAACATGTCATTGATTTAATTTTAATATTTAAGTTCCCATATAGTAACCCAGAACTATTAATATAATATATCGTACCTAATAATAATAATAAGGTTAATATTTTATAAATTTCTACGTTTTACACATTTAACCACTTCTAAATATTTAGAAATATGTTTATTCTGTTTATGTGGTGACATCTAGTGGAGACTTTTAAATATACTATTACAGGGATAGTAATTTATACAGAATTATTATACTGTTTCACTACCAATTATATAAATGAATTAATTTTACTATACCTATTTGATTTTTCTGCAAGTAGTTGAAAAACATTTATATGTAAATAATGAAATCATATGACGTGTTTACTTCGTCGTGTTCATAAAATAATTGAACATGTTTTATCAGCGATTTGTATTTCATTTTGGAATTTGTTTTATTGCTCGACTTATTAGCCACTTGTGCGTAAGTTATGATTATATTATAATATGTTTTTTTTTATTTGTGGTTAACTATTCATAATTATATTAGTTGACTTGTTTCTTTTTTACTTGGATTTTCAACTTTTCAACTGGTTGTCCTGGTTTTTAATTATCAATGAATAATCGAAATCGTGAATACATGATTATACAGAGGTGTGTTGGGATAACTTGAAATATATTTGATTATGTACATGTTATTTGTACGCTCCGTTCTATTTTTAAATATTTTTAAATTTCTTACCCCCTCCATTATTTTTCAAAACTATATTTACTATTGATTTTCAATTGTCAACCTATCATTGAAATTATAAATTCTTGAAAAATGTATTTTTCATGTGTAAAAATACATGTGTTCAATGTATTTTTTCAAGGAGTTTTCATGTTATGATTTTTTTAAATCCGATGAATACTACCCGTATAAAACATACTATTACAGTACTTATCCACTCCGCTGCGTCTTAAATTAGAATGTTGGGTTAATATTCGTCGGATTAAAAAAAAAAAAAACAAAAAACGTGATAATTATTATAGAAATATATTCTTCGAGAATTTATAATTTATATCACAGGTTGCCAATTGAAAATCGAAAGTTTACATAGTTTTAACAAATATGGAATGGTAATGAAAAAATGATAAATATGAAAAAAACATAAAATGGAATATACAAATAACTTTCTGAAAAAATTTCACAAAATTATTTATACTTTCCGTAATATAGCCCAATATGTAATAAATCACTCTATTTACAACAATACCTATGTTAATAGTATTTTTTATTATCATGAGGTACAAACTTGTAAGTTAAAATGAGGTTTACGATGTGTGTGATAAGTAATAGTTAATAATTAAGTGACAAATTACTCTATAAAATCATTATAAAATTAATCCTTGGTCATACTATGACTTGTTAAATCAACTATACTTATGTATATTGGTAGATATATAGTAGCTTGTATAGTTAGTTATAGTAAACAGACTTGTTTCAATGAACTTAAACGTATTTTCATATATAACCTTGAGGATATGTTGTATAGTAGTTAATATACCATTGAAATAATATTGTAATAATTTTCATACGTAAATCATAATTGATCAACTCAATCGTAAAACTATAATAATTACTGCACTAAATATCCCTATATATAACTCCTAAAGAAAGAAAAAGAAAAAAATGATTACAATTTAAAATTTTTTTTATCATATTGCCTAAAGTTGTGCAAAAAGTTTTTTGCATTGATAACACGACTATTTACTCCTATTCCAAGTAAAACTGTAATTTAACAGATTTTGTTAGTACACAGTTATCTTTGTTTGGTCTACAGAAAAATAATGATCAATTTTTCGATTTCATTCAAATTTTCCAAATTGTATCACTAGCATATTAATTTAATTTTAATAGAAATAAAATTCATACAATGAAAGACGAGTGTTGTATAAGGAGTATTTCCTACTATTTTATACTTCTTTGCAATTATTTCTACGCAGACTATCTACTTGGACGATGACTAT
The DNA here is from genome assembly GCA_025469235.1 of Pemphigus obesinymphae. Taxonomy (NCBI): domain Eukaryota; kingdom Metazoa; phylum Arthropoda; class Insecta; order Hemiptera; family Aphididae; genus Pemphigus; species Pemphigus obesinymphae. The sequence goes on along the minus strand of JAIPRL010006157.1, from coordinate 17,109 downwards.
TAACAATACAACAACATAATCGTATTAAATACATTTTCCATAAGTCAAAAAAAAAAAAATATATATATATAAATTTTACTTGAATAATTATCTGAAAATATGAAAATTTGGAATTTTTTAAATTTAATTCATAAATGTACTTATATATATTTACAATATAATATCTGGCGATTTCCTAAAAACAATTATTATCTGTTGGAAATAATTAAATTAAATTTACTAAATAATTGTTTTAAATAATAAAATAATACTTATCTTCAAAAAAAAAAAAAAAAACATTTTATTCTATAAAAATCTAGTTTTGCATATTGATAAACATGTTATATACGTGGGGACTTCGTAATGTCTGTCCTCCAAATGTGGTCTCGTTGATACATGAAACGATTTCCGTATAATATATCATTGTAGGTACTATTGGTCGGTGGCCAGTCTGAGTTCACTTTCATTAGAGACCGGTTTATTCACCGTATTTCACGGTCCAGTAATCTAGACTAATTATAGAAGTATATATATTATAACAATAGGCACCTATCAATCAATAAAGTGTCGTACATTTCATTGTCACCGTAAAAAAAGAAGCTATTGAACCAATATTGATTTTTTCACGCCAAATATACCTGAAAAATAAAAACGTTTTTCGTTTGACACCATGCGGATTCTATAAAGTGCCTTTTCTTTCACCGAGTGGAAAGCCACCAATATATTATATATATTGATCCCAATAATATTGAAACCTTTGTTGAAATATATATATGGAATATATTAGGATAGTCATTCTCTCATTTTCGGGTAGTCTAAAATATGTCCTAAATTTTGAAAATAAAGATCGATTCTGAATATCCCTAATATAGAAATATAGTATTCTAATTTATTATGTACTTACATGTTATGCATTTTAATAAAATATTATTTTAGAGGTGGGTGTGAGTATAACTCCAAATTTAGGTAATACCCACTAGGAATACTAGGATATTTAACCCATAGTTGAGGGTAATCCATATAAATTCAATTTCATCTAGATAAAGATAAATTGTTATCATAATAATATTATCTGGATAAAGATAAATATATATATCATAATAATAATATCCATAATATACAATTATTGATAAATACATTTTTTTTATCTAGACATTTCAGTGTTTTTTTCATTTCAATTTTTCGTGTGTCAATTTATTTTATTGTATTGAAGTACATATTTAATTAAAAAAAATTATTTTGTAGCAGCTACCTATTATCATATTTGTGTATTGTAAAGTGGTTTTTAGGGAATTCACCCACATGGTAAAATTATATTTTGAAAATGTTTTTAGAACATTTAAAAAAAATATATAAATGTTTTCAGAAAATCTTAAAATATTTTAAGAGAATATTGTTAAAATATTATATGATAATATTTCTAAAATATGTAATTTAATACATTTTAAGAATTTTTAAGATACATGTTTTCATGATATTTTATGTAATATGATTTTTAATTAGTATTTAATGTATTTATTATTATAAAAAGAAACATGCAACTCATAATTACTAAGCTTTTAATTAGGTATTATTTTAAACATTATTTATATATATATATTAAACATAATGAAGTTATATAATAATTATTAAAAAAAATGAATATTATTAAGTACATAATAAACAATATTTTGAGGAAAAAAAATATAATAACTAATAAAAAGAATGAATATTATTTTATATATAAAATAACAATTATTAAACATTATTTAAATAAGTAAAATTAATGTTTTTTCGTTGACTTCATTTACATCAGCTGCAGAACTATTCTTTCTGCAATTTTTTTTATGCACACTGATGTCTGAGTCATAAAATTTTTCAATGGATTTTCTACTTCTAAATCAGTTACATTAGAAAACATTTTCACTTTTCGAATCGATTCTAAAAAAAAGAATAGTATAATAGAATCAACAAATCTGTAATTTGGATATTAATACAAAGTTAGGTCATATCGCATATAATTTATTATTTACTACCTAAAAAGAATAGATATATTATAATTTATAACATATATACGATAACAGACACTTTGTTGATACCTAACCGTCTATTTAAATTATAAATAACTCAATTGAAATATTACTTGAACTTTTAAACACTATCTGTAGGTACCTCTCTTTACAAATATTTACCTAAACACTTTATCAATACCTATTCATCTTTTGCACACTGCACATACCCTAAATTAAAAAATTGCAACCATGTAATGAATACCAAACCATTTTTATATCATAATTATAAAATATAGGTATATTTACCTCCTGTGTAGTGAACCTACTCGAAAAAAACAATTTATTGGTAAATATAATAATAGATTCATGTAAATTTAAAAAATTCAATTAAGAATATACTCATAATTAGGATTCAGATGTTTATGACTTTATAAATTCTTAAAAATGCACCAGAATATGTAAAAAAAAAAAAAAAAAAAATGAATGTATGTCCTTAAAGCAAACACATATACCTATGTGACATTACAAAATGCGTTTTTAGTAAATATAAAAAAATGTTTTTAAAACACATGCACTAAAATAATATGGTAAAATAGTCTATTCGCGGCACACCATATATACCTACTGACCATATATGATTTTATAGGGTATTACGTCGTTAAATACTATCATTGAATATTCGGCATTGTCACATGATCACGATTATCGGTTGTAAATATTGTAATAATCTACAATAATACATACGTGTAACTATAAAAAAACAATTTATTATAAAATATTTAACTATTAATATATACAAACGTTGCATTGAATGTTTATGTCGGTAATTTTTTTTATTAAAGCTTTCGTTAACATGTACAATATAGCTTAACAAGTTTAATGATACATAACTAAAAATTACACAAAATTATGTCGGTAATATTTAACGTTTATTATTACATAGGATGTGTAAGATTGAAAAATACTTTTACAATTTTAAAGTAATAGGAGGGAGGAAACGTTTTCATCGACAATAAAAACCACCTGAATCAACAACACTTAAAATAAAGAATAATATTTTTGGGGAATAATATAGTTAAATATTCACGGAGAAAATAATGTTTGCCCTATAAACGAACCATATATGTAAGTACATTATTATTTACTATAAAATCACAGGAATACAATATTATAATACGGTAGGTATAGACAAATAATTAATTTTTTTCAATCATATACTTGTATAACTAATCGATATTTTTTTAATTAGTCGTTCCGCTTTTGAAAAATATTCAATGTCAAATGCCCTACACCATTTTCTGGAAGCCACTATTATAATTGTATCGTCAGTCGTTTACAATACATCTATTTATTTTATCGGGTTTCTTCATCTATTATACAGTTCAGCGTTATGCACTTATAATACAATAAATAAATTGTTATTTATTTCATTAAAATATTTGAATTTCCGATGTTTACATTCGTCGATATTGAACATATAAGGTCACTATGGATCAGTGGTGGATTTGGGGAGGGACGCAGGGGGACGGAGCTACTCTTCATTTTTTTCATGTTTAACAGCGTACCTCTTAATTTATTTATCAAGGAACGCAGTGTTTGTTTTAACTTTAATTTAACAGTTTTTTTTAAATTATAACTTTTTTTTTGGAAAAATCGTGAAATTACGAAAATGAATGTTTTTTTGTCCTTATCACATAATAAGTTATAGATAAAAAAACATGATATAAAATGTTAAATAGTTGATCTTATTAAATCATAATGGTATCATATAGGCAATAAATAATCTTCATTATCCGTCAATGGCTAAAGCCTAAAAGGATGGCGAAATCAATGCGACACCGATAAACTACATCTACAACTTCCTCGATTATTCATTTAAAAGAAAAGTGTTAAATTATTTTGAAAAAGAAATGCTTAAACTATGCTATCTTGAAAATTATGTAATAAAATATGGATTTTCTATTCTATTCATGTTATATAATAATCTAAAATGTTTTTAAAAATGTCCCCGGGTTAAGAAACTTTGGATAGGGGGTGTGGGGGACAAAGTCCTTCACGGCTTACTTTTTCTTTAATATGTCTGGGAACGCTGATTTTTTAATTAAGCTCAGAGTCCGTCCTTATTTTTTTTTTCCAATTCAACCACTGCTATGGATTATGAAAATATACATAATATGTATATATCATATTATATTATATTGTATTACAGAGAACAATACATACAATAATGCATTACATTTTCAGATTTTATATATATACCTATAGAAAATATTAATTTTATATTTTTATAAATAACTATAGCTCATTGGTTTTCGAAAAATTCGTCACTTCTATATAGTGCTACATTTGGTATTTCGTTCGCATTTTATAACGGAATAATAAAGTATATTAATATTTTGTTAAACACAATATATTTTAAAATATTTTTCCATTTTTTCGTTCGTGGAAGAAAATTATTTTTCTTTAGAAGCCTCTCTGCCCGTAAACGATTTCTTCATTTCATATATCGGAAAAAGATAATTTTGAAAATCTACGAAAAGATTCACAAAAATTAGGTAAGTACATTCAACAGATATCTACCCTGACTAGTGCGCATGCATGGTTATGAGAATAATATGATTTAATATTGATATAAGTATTTACCACTATAAGTTTTAAAAAAATTAAAAGAGATAGTATACATAGTATTATTAGTGATTTATTAAAATTATCCATTATTTTCGGTAATTTTCCTTTATATTTATTGGCTCTAAGTTTAAAGAAATACTAAGTAAATCGGAAATATACCCGTTTCAAATTTTTATTACTACAAAAAATGTCCTATCAGAAAGACTTAATCAAAATTCTTACTCGACGTTTTTTTTTATCCAATATGCCTATTGCGTACCTATATACATGTATAAAAAACCAAATTTCACAATTTTATAAAATATACTTCAATATTGTCAATAACTTTTGATATTTTAACCTATAGTCAGTACATAACAAGTGTAAATATGAAGTTTGTGGTTTTATAGTTTTCCAACTTATAATATGTTTTGGCCAATTTTGGTAGTTTTCATTGTTTAAGAAAAATACAGGTAAAATCGAAAAATTACCTGTTTAAATTAATAACTTAAAATTGAATTTTCCATCAGAATGCTCTTTACTCAAAAACTTCTACTTAGTTACTTATACCCAATATAGTTTATAGTTTCATAAAAAAATATATATATAACGTATAAGTCAATAACCAAGAGATGTATTTGTTATTTTCCAATTTCTAAGAATTTTTCGTTAAAATTGGTATAGATTTTCGATATGCTTATGATGACTACTATGAAAATAAATCATATTACCTCTATAAAATACAAGCTAGAATGAATTTCCTATCTGTTGGCTCAATAATCAATACCCAAAATAATGTATACGTACATATTTAAATTAAATTAAATTAAACACATCGTTGCAAGACATTTCTCCATATACACTCAGTACCTTTCAAATAGGTACTAATTTCTTTTAAACTTATTGATATAATATAAAAGTAGATATTACTTTCATACTTTTTATATCGAGATAATCGAAGATATGATTTATCTTTTTTTTTCTTTACCTAAAAAATTGTATAAATAAATACACTCATACATATTGTATATGAGTATATGATAGCTATGAAATGTAGATAACTGAGTGATACGAATTTAGTATTCCCATAAGTACAGTTTTGTACTTCGATATACTATATCACATAACATTAAAAAGTATCATTGCAAATAAGTATTTTATTGTATACACATTGACTACAATAAAAAAATTCATTTTATTATAAGTATTGTGATATGCATGATAAATGAAATAATATTTGTCGAATGTCGTTGTATATTACATGCAAGTTATTTTGGTGATAGCACGTGCCCGTACATTATTTGAATGAATTGGTAAACCAAAAATAATAATAGTTCTTTTGGAACTACAATATTTGAATATCATATTCGATAGTATATTACTAAAATAAATGTATAAAATATGTGTGGTAAAATTTACCATTCAATGTTTGACTTATTTACTGACTCAAAAATATACCTACATAACACGACTATAACGCTCACGTGGTGTTTTATAATATTAGCATAAAACGTCACTAGGTACTTGTATTAGCAATATGTGAACAAAATTAGTAAATAATTTCCTGATTTTGTGTAGATATATATATATATATATATATATAACTCTTTTAATTAAATTATAACCCGATGATATTTTGTGTAACAATATTTGATTAATAATTAAATCAATTTTTATTTAATTATTATCATATAATAATTTCAAAAATACGGATTATTACTGACTTGATAGAATAGTTAGATAACACAAAAAATAATTCGTACGTTATATTCAACTTGTATACATTGTGTGTACATTTTGTCGAGAAATTAATACCATATCATATTATACAAATATACTTAAACAATTCAATTTATCATTTATATTAATAATTATTATGTGAAAAGTTCATTATATTTATTTCAATTTAATAACAATCATTTTACATAGTAAATAATCGTTTTTCTCTGTTTTTATACGTCAATTTATAATAATAACTATTGATATAATATTTATATTATATTATTTTATAATTAAAAAGTTTTAAAATAATTTAGAAAACCAATTTTTTTCTATTAAATATTGAAATGTTATAAATATTTAAAAAAAATAATCAATTATAAAAATATTAATTGAATATATTAGGTAAGTATAATGATTTTTAAAAATTTGAATATATGTAAATGTATATGCATATGAATATAATATGTACCTACGTATATTATAATGGTCTATATGGGTGAAAACTACATAAGTTTTTTTAAATTTAATTATGCTCAAATCTTGTGCGGCAATCCTTAAATTTTTATTATGTATTATTTAAATTTATTTGGTGAATATAAAATGAAATGAGTAAGGAAAGCGAAATACGTATTTGTTTTTAAATTAAAAATATAAAATTTTAAACTAAACTCTCATGAAAATTAAAAAAAAATAATTTTACTAATTATATATAGAAACCTAAAACTAACAAACCGAATAAAAATTGTAAATATTTATATTGGTGATCACGACAACGAATTGTCAGGATAAATGGACTTATATTAGAAAAAACACACTCTTCAAGCGTATTCGATTCCTTAAGTTCTATCTTCCTAGCTATTATATGACTAAAAAATTTAAAAAAGAGTCGATAGCAACTCGAACTCTTACCTTAGTTCAGATTCTTTAATCGTGTTCGGTTCGAATCAACTTTTTACTACTTAAGTTCGACGTTCGAATCTGAACCGAATTTTTGAAGTTCAGTTTGATTTTTCGAAATTCGAACACCTACCCTTAATAGAACTTAAAAAATGGTCAGTATAGGGTGGAAACACTCGTTGATTATACGTTATTAGTGTTGTACCTATGTATTAAATTCAAAAATAATGATAAAGTATTTCTTTCTTTTAAATGATATCGGGTCAACAATTAAATTTAAAAATGACATTGCATAAATATACCATATACCTAACATATTATTTCAGTAATATATCGACTCCTCCAGGTTTATTTGTTATTTGAGCGACATATTTTTGTTCTAAGCCATTCCAGTGTACTGTGTTGTAAATAAGATGATTCCCTGTCGATTTTATTCAAAAAAAATTTTTTTTTCTTGTTATTCGTTATCGCGTTTCAAAATATTGTGTGTAAGCGACACGAATCGATAGGTATGAAAAACTTCAATTTAAAAACGCCATAACAATTATGTCTGTTTTAATGTAATCACATGTTGTAAGCGGATAGATGACGTTTAAACATAAACTGGTTACGCGCGTAACCTTAAAAACTTGATAATTTCATCGTTTAACTATCAAAATATTATTGCTGATAATATTTATACTATGATTTTAATAGTCCTTATTTGCGGTCATTTGATATTTCTCGCAATATTTATACATCGGAAATGGTTAACGATTCGATTTTGTGAGTTTAAGTGCTACAAAATGTAATTAGTTAAATAATTATTAACTCAAAACGAACATTTCATATTTAATCTAATGAATAAGAACAAACTATTGCGTGTTTATAATAACATGCAGAACTCCAAGCTGTTTCTTAAAATAAAAGAAAAAGAGCTAAAGTTAAAGAAATATTTTAGGTATGTATAAAAACTCACATTTGGTTGTCCTTAAAAATAGAAGAAAGTCACTTACAACAAATAGATCTAGCGCGGTCAACATAGTAATGGTAACAAAAATGTTTGTTAGATTTGAATTTGTACACTTTTTTCGTTACAAATATCAAATGGTAGTATTCTTTTACGCTTAAGGAAATGGTTAGAAAATCAAATAATTACCATTTGGAAAAACTATTGAGAACAATTTTGCCATAATTAAAGTTATATATCCCTACACGTATCTTCTTACATAAAATATGTTCAAGAGAAAAAAACAATAAACATAAAATATGTAATGCTAATAGATTTCTCGATCCATTTAAGATCTAAAATCAATTAAACTATTTAACATCTGCTGAATATCAAATCGAAGAATAAGACAAATAACTGAAATAAACTAACAATTATATTATTAAAATTGGATTTTTTTTTTTTAAATGAATTATATAGGTATATGAGTTATTTTGTAATAAGTGATTTATTTTGACTTAGGTACAAAATGAAATATAAAGTAATAATTTATGTCAATATTTTTACGAGAATAACAATGTATTTTATCAATTATTTATTATTTTTGATTATTCGATTATAATATAATGTATAATATTATATTTGTATTAAATTATTGCCCACCGATATTATTTACTGTTAACCTTGATGGAGGCTTAAACAACTAGCCAAGTGTACAAACTAGATGGGTTGATACGATGACATCACGAGAATACTAATAGCGTACAAGTAATGTATTCTAATGCATTCTATAATGACATCCATTTTGTTTATATTTTTTTTAATGCACAATCGAAGTTAACATAAAAAAATTACAATTACCTGTTGATTAATGGTTTTCCTCTTGTTAGATATTTTATGTCGCATACTTACATGTTAATCCGTGTTAATTTTATATAAAAATATTTATTATTTTAGTCTGAAATGTATTTTATTCTGTTCAAATTCCAAATAATTATTTTTATATTAAACTTGTATAAATAATGTTTTAAACGTAATAATAAATAATATTATTATAATACTAGTAAAGAAAAGAGCAATGCAATGCATTTATGAAAAGAACAATGCGAGTATGTATCCTACTACATTTATATGAATTGGCAAAATTTTTTTACTTATACAGTTATATATTATATAGGTATAAAGCGGGATTTAGAGCTATTAAAACCATTTACATTGTTTATTTATTTATATTTGTGTTTATTTGTAATAAAAATATAAGCTTAAAAGTGACATATATTTATAGTATTTTAAATATATTATTGATGTGTACTATATAGATACATACCAATTGTATATAGATATACCTATATCATAACACCATTCCTAGTTTACTGGCCACCATTTTTTCAAGTTCTTTCTTTTGTTCTTATGTTATTCCCCGCCCCCCCCCCTTAAAAAAAATGGTGATGTCAGATTTTATCAATTGGACTAATTTTCGGAACTACGGTACTTTGAAAGTTGATATTTTTGAAAACATCCCTTGTAGCGCCCACCCTGATTTTTTATTTTTTCGCACCTATGTAGTTTTTGACGAACATTATAATAGTGAACTCAGATTTGATTATACGAACTGAAATTAGAAGATACAGATATTTGAAGTTTCAAAATTTACCGTTTAATATAATTATGGGCTCGGTGCGCTAACACAATGACAACAGAGGATTAAAATAAAATAAATGTGTTGTTCCAACTATTTGGTTGACTGGTAATTTCCACCGTGGAATTTTGGCAAAAAAAAGGAGAAGGAAGAAACAAAATGGCTGTGCTACCACTGTTCCCAGAGTTTTTACTCCAAGGAAAAACAAGTAGCTCTATGGCCACGAAAACATTAGTCAGAGATAACTAATTACGTTTCAGATAGAATATTTGTTGGTCACAACTAGAAACCGGGCGTGGTCACGTGCTCTCTAGGTTCACTCGGACAGTATAAGTTTAAACCGAAAATCTCTCCCGATTCGTAGTGAAAAACCACGTTGAGTGGGTAACAGAACAGAGTAAATATATTTTTCCAACAGAAAATTGTAGTCGCTTCTATGGAATAGATTATAAAATTACAACGTAAAATACTATGTGAAAATGTCAATCTTGAAAGTTCCATGTTACTTCGAAAGGAAGTGCGCACGACAATTGCGAAAGTGACATCATCATTATTATTATTTTTTTTTTTACTTTTTTTCTAGGCAAAAATATATATACGTACCAAAAAAAAGAAAAAAACTGAAGAAAAAATATCCCTTAAACGAGGAATATACCTGCAAAGTCACGGATATCAATATAATATCGTAATCTGTGTATAGCTTTCTAATATATTATACATCGTGTCGTATTAACGTCTTTCAAATATTTCACGTTTTCGGATCATTCTCTTAATTTTAACCGATAATTAATTAGCAAAATCAAAACTATAATATGTATATATATATAGGTACCTATTAGGGGAATCCACAAGTTTCTATAAACGTATATATACGCTATATTATATCCTCGGGCCAACCGTTCGCTCTTGGCTATAGTAGACGAAATCTTAAGAGAATAAATATATTATTTATATATATATTATAACTATGTGGAAATATCGTTCATTCTTGTACTTCTAAGTACAATACTACTTACATTCTTAATCGATATACACTATTAAAAGTTTATGCTATAGCCTGTAGGATCTGTCTGTATATGTATATGAACTTTAATTTATCCGGCTCGTGTTAATTTCTCCGCTAAATAATAATTTACATCCCTGAAGCACTATATATATATACCCTAATCAAACGGCCGATCTCACTTTAACTCAAACCTTCAACTTTCCCCCCCCCCCCCCCATTCGCCTATACACACACATATACGATGTATATAATACACATTTTAGGGGCCTCAATGCAAAACCGTACTTTTTCCGATTTTCTAATTTTTCTGTAGAGTGTATTTGTTGGGCACTGTATTGAAATAATATAAAATTGGAAAATGTATATGTTTTGCATTGAGTTCCCCCTCGATTATCTACTAAATCAGAATGTAAAGAAAAAGGAACGTTTTGATAAATATTGAAATGAATACATTATGCATTGCACTTATATTTAAAAAATATTGTTTACGAGTATTGGAAATGGTACGTTTTGCCGTAAAATGTAAAAAATCGTGTAGGTATATACCCTGGAAAAGGAACGTTTTGAATAAAATATGATTTTTCTGTACCATTTGGCTTTACGAAAAATAGCATTTTGACCCAAATTAATAATTCCATTCAATTCTCCGTCGACTTTATCATATGATTCAATGTACCCCTCTCATATATAAATGACAGGGAATCCGATATATAATCTACCGTTTATTGCATTTTACATTGCCCAAGTTAAGATTAAAATCCTGTGGAAGAAACCATTTTCAATTCCGTTTTTGTTCGTTTGACGTTTTTACGGGGTTTCACGGTATTGTCGACTGTGTTCGGTCGTCCTGCAAGGTCTCGGGTTTTTTAACCATTTCGGTCATTTTGGTACATGAACATCGCGAAAATTTCAATAACTATTTCGTTGTAATAAAATTATCTTCATGAATCTATTCCATTCCACCGTTATCAAAACGGCCGTTCTTTGGACTCGTTATGGAGCGTATATTTTCTTTGTGGCACTCACGGTCTTATAAGATAAGGTCGGACTTCTCCTATCTCTCCGGTCCACTATACTAGATCCGCTTGATAAAGACAATTTAAGTTAAATTTTACTCGCAATTCACAAAGCGCTGCAGGTTATACTCATAACTCATTTAAGGTTATGAAAGAATTTAAATAAAAATAATAAATTTATGTTCATTTCGTCTTGAATACATTAATAAAGAAAACAATAATAATTTAAAATGTTATCATGTTTTATCAAATATTTATTATTTAACCTTTACATTTATGTACAAAAAAATATTAAATTTTAATAGTCTTGCAAAATTTGGCAATTTTCTATTTTTTGCAGTTTTCAGGTTTTTTAGTTTTATTTTCCTGGTATGAAAATTGTCTCACGTAGTAAGTGACTGCAAATGAAATAATTTCTTGTGCGTGAGTTGAATAAGGACAATATATTGGTTTATTGTCTATGATATCTGTAATGATATGCTCAAAAACATCGGCAGATGAACAATTTTTTATAAAGCTTTGCTCAATTTTTTTTATAAAATTAAAAACAATATGCTATAGGGTATTTATAATAATTTATTTTTTTAATAATAATTACTCATATTTAGATGGGATATAACTTGGATAGACCAATAACAGTAATTGGTGGAACTGTTTAAAATATATACTTATATATTTATTTTCATTCAAACTTTTTTTTCGTGTACCACACATGTGTATTATAAATCAGCCGCGTTCCACTAATGATTAAAATTAGAATTATTTAAAATTTCACTACATTTATTTCAAATAATAAGACAGAAAAATACTTTAATATAATTAACTTTTATTTATTAATAACAATTTATTAGTTTTTTTATATTAGATATGTCTTTCGCGTACCATTAGTGATACCCGTACTATAGTTTGAGAACCGCTGATCTAAGTTGTAACTTACAGAGCATACTATATTTCCAAATGTATCAACCATATAGTTGGTCCTTTTTATCACTCTGGGATAAAAATGTTTTTCACAAATAACATCCATTATTATTTAAATTAAGATTTAATGATTACCACTTATCCTTAAGATCTTTCTCTTTTGGAATGGAAAAAAGGGAAAGGTTTTGGTGTTTATTACTATTAAATAAACAAATATTGTTTGATATATCGTATGCAAGAAAACAATTTTAAAAATATAAACTTTATTCAATTCACAAAAGAAACAATCATTTATTAGTTAGTTACCGTATGTAAATAAATAAATATGTTACCATTATCATAGATTATACGGTTTTGTAATTTAGCGGTAATTGGATTCTCAAACATACATAACCTAAGAAATTATAACCTGCAGCGCTAATACTCAGAGTGAGTTGAATTGGAACTAATCGTATATATTAAGCGGACAACTGATAAGAATTAGTTCTCCGACCTTATCATCTAAGACCGTGGTGGCACCCATCGCCGACCATTAGCGTGCATTTAAATACCCGGAGTTTAAATATTTTCATATTGTTGTTACATATTCGATTCATTTCCGTTAGTTAGGAAAAATTATTTTTCTATAATTATGGATTGGCTTAAAAATATAATCGCACTTTTTTTTAAAATGTATGCGTTCGGCAATGCCCAATATCATAAAATTCGAAAAAATATCGAGTCCATAAGATACGATTTGTACAACTTTTATCGTAGGCATTAACTTTTATTTTTATAATTACCCAAAACATCGATTTCCATCTATCATGAGAAACGAGGTACTTAAAAAAACTGCAATTGTGACGTTATACTAAAAACATAAGATTGAAGTTCAAGCCATTTGGCAAACTAACCGAGAGGCAAATAGAAATTTAAATATAAATATTAGCGACACGTCAATTCCCAATGAATAATGCCCTAAATACCTTGGAATTATCTCGGGTAATGTGAGAACGACCCAAGTACAATGGTTTCCGGTGCTTGCGAATATAATTCCATCAGACCTGCGAAGGCCTATAGAGCAATAATTGTTATTGAAGAAGTTTAAGAGCAATTCAAGTTTACCATTGCATCACACCCACAGAAAAGCATCCCATATGGGACCTAGAAATTCCGACAGGATCCATGTTAGAGGTATGGAAAAACCGCTAATAAGAGCCCAGAGTACAAAACGGCATATTGATCGACGGTTCCATGCCAAAAGTTCCCGGTTTGACCTTTCACGGATTATATGGACTACTCTAAATATAGCCAGAACTGAACAAGGTCGATGCAAAAGCCTCTTGTACAAATGGGGAATGATAGAATCTCCCCTTTGCGCATGTGGACTGTGGAGACGAACAAACAGTGAAACACATCATGTAAACATGTCCAAATTCTAATTTCAGAGGTGGAGTTAAACGATTACATAGAGCTGAGGTGGATGATGAAACTGGAGATAGGGCTATGGCCAATACCGAGCACACGTTATGCTACTCTGTTACCTATTATGTTGTAATTTATACTTTATACTAAATTACTCAACATTAAAATTATATCCTTATTATTTATTTAATTTTATTCTATTACTTTGTTGTACATATTATTTTATCTTATTTTATTATATTGTTATGTACTACTAACCTATTATTATATGTAAAATAAATAGAGATCGTGTTTTCCTAAGACTAATGAAAAATTACCTTTTATAGTCGAAATATTTTATGAATTTAAAGGAAATAATAAAATAACGAATAAATAGTTTAAGTTTTTATATTTTCATTTAGATATAAGAATATATAGAATATTAAATATTATTATACCGAAATTTGCCCAGAATCATTTATAGAATGTTATGATTTATTTTTGTCCTGTATTCAAATCTAAAATAATAATAATACGCTATCCTGTATGAGGATCGAAAGAATGAATTATGATTTATCAATTCTTTCGAATGCACTTTATCCACTAAGAGTATTCAATCCGATATGCCAAGTGTTTTCACTCGACGAGTAAAGTGCTTTTTTTAATACATTGAATTAATTTTAAAAACCGTATCTACCAAAGGATGACGAAATGTATTATTGCAGTTCAGTTTTGAAAGTTTTAATGACTTCATTCATCATGATGCCAGTGGAATGATTGATTTCACACAACTCTGTAATGCATCGTATGGGATGATACCTAAAGGGGTATAACACTGCACGTTGATCATATCATAATATAATTTGTTTATGTAAATATTTTAAATAGGCTAAAATTTATTAAAAATCGGTTTATTACTTAAAATTTGGTGTCTAATAATACTCATATAAAGGATAAATTAAATGTTCTATTACTGGAATGGAAAAATGTTATTTTCAAATAAATTTTTCGTGTAGACAGTCCAATAGTTAATCGTATTTCCTAGATAATATTATATTATTCCCATGAAAATATAACGTTGAAATATTTGGATGTCTTATTTTACACATATTATTCGATTGTCTAGAATTATGGTTAAATTTAGTCCAATTTTAACTAGAACAATCATGATTTTAGACGGTCGATTAGTATGTGACGTATAATTTTGCTTTAACATAAATTTATTTTTTGTTTATTATTTTGTTTACGTAATCTATCAATGTTTACAAAATAACGACAACGCATCCCATTCGTTGGTTGAAGAAAACAATGTTCATCGATTTTTTTTTCGTGATATCAAATAAATAATCCTAGTTATTATGTGTTAGTAGAAACTGACGTTTGTTTTTGATAGATCACACGTAATACCAGTGTTCACTAATCACATTATACATAAATCGACACGCCCCGTAAAATCCGTGTATGCCACTATCACGATAAAATTATGGAATTGGAAATACCGTCTTGTTGGCATAAAATATGCATTTAATATATAGGTATTAATAATAAAAAAATTTGATAAATATTATTATCGAATCGAAGAAAAATATACTAAATATAATATTGTTTTAAGTGATATTAAAAAATACCTTTTAACCAATAATAACTTGAGTTTATTTTGTATTATGTAAACTTATTAAAGGTGATGCTTATCATGTTATTAAATATTTGTCATTGTTACTTGTCTAAAAAAAAAATGCCTTCTAATTTAGGCATAACTTTGATCATCGTTTTTTTTTTTATAAAAATGTAAATATCAACAATTTATTGATTTATCATTGCTATGACTTCACATATACAATTATGATTTATTTATTAATTATGAGTAGGTATAAAATTATAGATTGCGATTATAGATCTAAAGTAAAAATTACACATACAAAAATTCCAGAAAACCACTTATCAATGTATTCGGTAGTATAAAGTCAACTTTTAATAATATTTAAAACCATTTCATTGTAATTTTAATTTTATGAGTTTTTAAAAAGTAAAATAAAACTTTATTTAACTTGGGTTTGTCTCCGATTGCTTGTATTGTGCATTATATAAATGAGTCAGGTCTAGTATTGCATATAAAATAAATTCATTGTTTTGTATTCGAACATTTATTCCTATTGTGAATATGTATTTAAATATAATTTTTTCGTGTAATCAGTGCTTATTTTAAGTTTTTTTTATAAGTGCGTTTGGATTTGAATCTTCCACTAATACCATTCCTCTCCCAACCTCTCACCCCTCCCGTTTATGTCCGCTCTCTTCTTACTACAAAATAACAAAGGTATATAGTGATTAGGATGTTTCAATATGGATAAAATAAAAGTAAATTATATACCGTTTGATATTTATTAACTTATTTTTAATGGTCATGATTTTATTTAATATTTTTTTTTTTATTGGAGAGCATCGTACAACATAAATTTTTGATGAAAACTAGGTAACAAAATTGATTTTCATAACATATTATAGTCGATGAACTAGTTAACAAAATTAATTTTCATAACATATTGTAGCCAATGAACTAGGACCTAGGTAATAGATAAAATATGTTGAAAAACATAAAAACATTGGGATTTAGACATTTATAAAGTTACGAGTTTTGAATAAGTCAATTAATTTTTATAAATACAAATTTAGTAATTAATTAATTTTATAAAATTATTTAGTTTTTTCAGTTAATTTAGAATGAGTTGTGAAGGTATAGGCGTATAGCAGAAAATATCCAGAAAAGATCGGTTGGTCTAATAATCTTTCCTCTATCGCACATGTCGATTTTAAAATAAAATTTGTATAAAATAATTTAGAATACTATAATAAATGAATGTTGTAAATGTCTCTTCTTCTTCTCCTTCAACTCCTCTCCCAACTATTTGGGGTCGGCCACCCTGGTCCTACACTTCCACTTAACTCTATCTCCCGCATCTTCTTCACTTACTCCCACCTTCCTCATATCACTCGCCATTACATCCCCCCATCTCTTTTTC
>JAIPRL010006156.1:0-28646 GCA_025469235.1 Pemphigus obesinymphae | reverse complement strand
AAAGTACCAACTAGATGAAATTTGCTACCGGAAACCATGTAAGCTTGTATAGATCGGAGCACTCCTTCTGGTAGTAAATTTGTTAACAGAGAAAAAAAAAATAAACATCATTGTAAAACCACTAGCTTCCTTGCTACGCTCAGAATCTAAAATAAATTTAACTGTGTTCCATAGAATCATGTAAAAAAAAGTAAAAATATGATAATCTCTGTCAAAGATATCGTAATTTTGCTAAAAATCATTTAACATTAAATCTCAAAAACATACATATTGAAAAATGTCGAATAATTTTAGTAGATTTCAGTTTGTTTTCAAAGTAAGGCCATGTGAATTTCGGGGTCTGTCTTGCAAATTCATGCAAAATGTTATAATATTCGAAATCATTGTTTTTCACTGGTCAACGTTGCATCAGTACCATCCATTAATTTTGATTATATTTTCTATTTATAATCAGTCAAATGTATGCTATATGCATGTCAAATGTTAGAACAATAAAATTTCTGTTTTTCTGAACGGGTGGTGCTGGCCCAACGAACGTATTCATGTGCAGCATTATTATGGTATACCCTTAGAACGGGTGGCAAGTTTTATATTACGACAGTTCTACCGTTACTAATAACTTACATTTTGCCATACTCTACATCAATTTATAATTATAATTTCAAAACTGGCAGTCGTCTATTCAGTGACCAACCAACAGTATGTTGTGACCACGCTACTAGTATAATCTGAAATATCGTTTTATATTAAATATTTTTCAAACACATTTGTCAAACTCTTTTTAAGAACTCGATCATTTATTTCCGCGACAATGGATTTAAATTAGCAAAAAAAAAAAAAAAACTTCCTCTATATTGGGTCATTTGTAATTTGAGAACCACAGTAAATAAAAAGAAAAGTAATAAATATATTTTTATGTAGAATTTTATAAGGATTATTTTTGTACACAGTTTAAGACTGCAATGCGGTAAAATGCGAAAAACCACGAACCTGCACGTTAAGGGTGACTTTTAGGGATGTTAGGCTCTAATCAAATTGGGGGAGATCATAAAATATTGAAACCCATCGCTTTTCGCATTGAATCTCATAAGGACGAATATTTTGGATTTATTTCCCTTAATAGTGCATTTTTGGTAATTTCACTGGCCTAATAGGTAATGAAAAATCAAAAAAATGAATTAATTTTAACCAAGGTTAAGTTAATAATTTTTTTCTATTTTAATCTTGAACTTATAATGAGTTAACTAATAATCTGAATTAGTTTTTTTGATGAAATTGACGATTGCTGGTTATTACTATATACAAATATATAATAATATATTTAGAATACTTACGTTGTAACTTCATCAGAAGTGTTTAAATATGTTTTTTTAAATAACTGGATAATTTCTAGATTCTCTTTTTTATCTGAGTACAGCGATGGTACAAACCCATTAGTTAATATATTATTAATATATTCTAAAATTCCTGCACGAATAACATTAAACAAATACATTTTATTACATAAATATAAATATACAAAATATGATGTGAATTTTGAAATTTAAATTTAAAGGAAGTTTTAAAAAGTATTGAAACTAAAGAAATTCATAAAATTTACGAAAAATCAAAAAGAAAATGATTTTTTAAATATATTTATACCTAACATATTTGGTATTTTTTTTTTTTTTTTTTGTAAAACATATTTTTTGTTTATTCATCGGTATATATTATAATAAAATTACAGTATTTTTAATAATACATATTATTACTTATTTATAATATTTATAAATTATAATTAATAACTTAACTTCGGATATTGTTACATTTAATATTTTTTTTATTATTTATAGAATTTGTAAGAAAAAAAAGTAATACAAAATTTTCCATTATATGGTATGTTTACAATTTTAATGAAATTCACTGTGCAATTTTTAAATTTCTAAGATTATTTGTATTATTATGTTTTTTATAGGGTGTTTATAAATTATTATAGGGTAAAAATAAAATACTTTTTATTAGTATGTAAATAATGGCATTTTTGTAATTTTTTTATGCAATTTTAGATATTTTTGGTATAATATGTTTTTATTGCAACAATATCTAAGGCCTAATATATTTTGTAACCTATTATATTTTATTCCAATGTTACATAATATATCTCCCATATATCTCTCATATATATCATAATTTTATATCTCCTTGTAGAAAATTTATATACTAATATATAAGAAAATATAAGTCACTTCGTGAGAATACTCTTCAGTAATAATCTTCTCGAGAATATTCTCAATAACGAACATATTCTTTTGAAAATATGCTATACTCACAACACTACATGAGGCTAATACTTCTTTTTTTAAAGCCTTTTCACTAACAAAGTCCATACACTATTTTTATTTGTTTTCTGGGCTCATCTCGTGTCATTAATCGAATAAAATAAATAAATAAAATGAAATAATAGTCTAAATATTTAATATGTAGGTATAATACATTATATTCAACTGTTAATTACATACCATCATCGATCACATCGACTTTGTCAACTATGAAAACGATGGGTCGATTCTGAACTCCGACTTTCAAGAATATATTTTTCAAATCGTTTTTAAATTTTTGTTCGGTTGCTTTAAAATTTTGATTTGAATGAAATGACGAATTTATAAATATTTCATAGCCTGAAAAATACATTAAACTTATATTTTAATGGGAAATGATATACCTATATAATTTATTAATAGTTAATAATTATAAATTATAATGAATGTATTGAAATAGGTATACGACATTTATCAAAAACAAAAACAAAATTAAAAAATTGAAATTTATACAATTTACTTATTAAATACGATTTATTTTCAGGGACGCAATATTACCAGATGTGAATGCAGCTAACTTGGAAAGAGACTTCTTTCCATTTCCACTAGAACCTATCAACAGGACATGTCCTCGGTCCATTCTAAGCATCCGATGAATTCTTATTAAATGATCCAACGCATCGTTGAAAAGTACCATGTCCAACACACCGTGGTGTTTTTTATATTCCAATAAAATCTAATAAACATTTAGGCATTTTTCAAATATTCCGATATTGTTTATCGAACCAAAATTAAAACAATTGTCAATGCTCACTTCTTGAAATAAATAAAACACCGAATCATAATCTATTAGGTCCTCGTATATTCGCATTTGATCATTTGCGTTTATGGCATTTCTGCAGTCCCCGAATAAAAGGGGATCTCTGAGGACGTATTCCGCTTGTTCAGGGAAGTACAATTTTAGTTGTTGAGTAAGATGAAGCTCCATCATTTTCCGATCCTGAAAATTTTAGCAAGTCTTTTATTTTTATTTTTGACATTTAAATTTGCTTTTATTTCATATTTTTAAGACTATTAGTATTAGACAAGAATGGTTAATTTAATTTTTATATTAATAACTAAAAATACAACAATACTTGTCGGTAAATTAATCGATCGCATATCACTCTGGTGAATTCATTTCTCCAAACTCGAACGAATGATTCTGTAGTTGTAAACGTGTTAGGTAATATGCGTGTCATCCCATTAACGATGAAACTTATATGACATAAATTGAAAATATAAATATATTTTTCCGGCGTTTGATGTAGTTCCTTAAGTATTAACTAGAATTTCCCAAAGTCAAAAATGAATGATCCATATTAATATACTCGTAATGAATTAAATCAATATAAATATTACTATATTTGGATTATTATTGTTAATGTTTTATTTTTATTTAAAAAACAGACTATTGCTTAAAATAATATTAAATATAAATAAATAGGAATAATAAAAATGAAAAATAATAAACCATATATAGTATACCTAATATCTAATGTTGATAAATTCTTTTGAAAAATTGAATCCAGTTTCAATACAGATTTCAATAATTAAAATAGAGTGCTTAATTTATAAGACGCATGAGAAAGGATAAAAGAAAATTGGATAAATAGTTTTATCAGAAAAATAAGAATGAAAAAAGGATAATTAAATCTAGATGGGTGAAAAGATACCCTGACATTTATTTGTGCTAACAAGTTGAATGAATCAATTTATCCAGATATGAGTTTGATAAGGAAAATTTAATTTGAAAAATATCTTCAATCGGCCAGATTTAATGTTGAGTTTTATCTAGATAAATTCATCTAGATATGTTATATAGATTATTTTTTTACATTTTTTATCTTATCTAAATGAAAACGGATAAAAATATTGTGAGCTATCTAAGGATTATCTGAAATAAAATAAAACATTATCAGTATTTAGAGTGAACAATAATATTCTAGAACATCAAAAATTAATGAATAGTTGTTAAAAATGCTGTTTCAAACACGGTTACGTTACCGCTTTTCCGGTTGGCGGTTAATAGTGAAGCGTACATAAAGTAGTTCCCCGCACGTTTTTTCACCTAACCTTAGTGATAAAATGCTTATCAATTTAAAGATGGACAGTGGACTAATAGTTTTGGAGTAAGCTAACAGCAGGTATTATATGGTAAGATAAAACATAAAACACAGCACAGCGAACGAACAAGTTACAGCTTTATCACATTCCACTATAGATCATAAATAAAACATTATTTTTACATATATATATAAATGGTACGTGTATATACTTTTTAAATTTAATAAAATTAAACAATTAATACATGTCAATTTATACTCGTTCATACCTTGTACAAGTATATTGTCATATCTATAACAGTAGGCACTGCAGATTTTATGGCTTCGGTAAAAGATGTCGTATGACTAGATAGAATCGAATTGAAAATATATCGAACTGTATCGTCCGACGGGTACGGTAACGAAAATACCGAACATAATGACAAAAAACGCGGGTCCAATTCGTTTCTCCCGCCTCCTGCGTGGCTCATTGCTGCGAAAAAACCTGAATCCAAAGTTCGCGAGGCTCCGAAAACGTTTTAAATATAAAATATCGACTGTCCAAGTTCAAGACTGTGACAACTCTAAACTGTGCTTTATAAAATAATAATGTAAAAACCATAAGCGAGTATAATATGTTTTTCAAACAAGAGAAGGAACGAGTTATATCAATAATTTTATACTAAATATCAACCAATTATTATCTATCTAATTTGTTATTATGTTATTGAATTATTGATTTAATTAGAGGGAAATGTAATTAAGTTTTTAAGTTTTTTATTTGTTATAGTCTTGAACTCTGGATGTCTGATATATGGAAAGTAAACCATAATATATTGTATTATTCATACATACATATATCCACGAGATCTTTCCATTCGAAACATTTTTGTCTGTTGTACATGCCTTGTTTGTCAAATATACTTTTCAACAACGCAATAGGCTGTTGTGTGCCGCATTCATCCATCTACAATATTGAAATTTGCACGAGTAAATATACCTAAATATTACAATATTAATTAAATGTATATTTTAGCTTACTTGGGGTAAGTTCAAATCGTCAATAAAATAAACCAATCGCTTTCCAATCGGCGGACCGTATGTTTTTCTAGAATGTCTTTCCAAATTTGTTTCTAAATTTTTTTGCACATCTAACGACGAGGTCCTAGCCGAGAAATTCAATGCCATTTTAATCTGTACAATGTAAAATTGCATTTTTGTTTAACAAATATGATATTTATACAAAATGTAATCAATGTTTTTATTTTTATAATAATATTATTTTTAAATGTTTGTAAATAATATAATATTTACATAGATTATAACATAATGATATTTACATAACATTTTGATTCTAGGTTCTGTATGAAATTTTTCATTGTAGCCGTTTTACCAGAACTCATCTCACCAACGATAATTGTTGGACGCTTTACCTAAAAAATAAATAAACACATATAGATATATATTATGCTTAGATCTTTAAACATAAGTACTACATATTTTTCGAAATAGAAATTCTATATTCTACTACCCATTCGTAAAATACCTTTTTTAAGGATTCACGAGGGCATTAACTTGTTAAAATGTTCATGTTAAGCAAAAAAGTTAATCTTTTTATAACTCTTTAACTCAACTAGTTAATTATTACTTCCATTAACTAACTGGCTTAACTAGTTTAAATGTATTAACTTACATTTGTATGGTACAATTTATAATCATCTAGTTAAGTTAATATGTGTATTCAGCGAGTCTGAATATTTTTATAAAAAATTTGAGTATTAATATCGAATATTTAAACAACAGATTATTATATATAAGCATTTAAAGTTTAGTTTAAAAGTGTGAAAGAGGACGGGGAATATAAATTAAATTTAAATTAAATAAATAATATTAATACACTAATCCACTTGTTTTTTAATTCCTATAACGATTGAATTTTTCTTAACTGAGTTAAGTTTAGTTTTCTTCCATCTTAACTTTAAACTTAACGAGTTACAATTCTTTTTGGTTAACTATTAACTTTTAAGTTTTAACTTAAAGTTTTCGGATAAATTTAACTTATTTGAGTTAATTAAATTTGTTAAATAGTTAAATGCTACTTTTATTCGGAAAAAATCGTGTAGATTTACATAAGATAATGTCTTAACTTAAAACGTTTAAAATAAAAAGTAGGTTTTATTAAAATAAGTAAATGTTTATATTATTTTTAGTCGATTCTCTAGCTTACTATCAATTAATTTAAAATTACGAAAATTGAAAGAATTTAGAAATCATAAATTAAGAAAGATATCGAAAAAATGTATCTAATATCTAAGTAATTATCAAAAGTAGGTAATTTATAAGAAAAACCAGTATCATAAAAAAAAAAATAGTAATAAGAATAAATAAAACAATAATTAAAAAAATAAAAATTATAAATAATAAATAATTAAATGTCAAAATATTGTTGCGGTTGTTTATTTTAATTTATAAATTTTTACCTCTTTAAATTAAAATATAAATACAGATATTATATGTGGTTATTATAGGCCATTGAACAGTGTTCTATTCATGTTATATACTATTCAAAAATAATGATAGGTTCATGAATAAGTTGATTTTCAAAATTAAAGTTTAAAAATAGAACTAAAAGCCCAATTTCCTGATGAAATAAACATTTCCAAAAACTATGGATATACCGAAATATTTTCAGTGAAATCCGTTTTTTAACACTTATTATAGTAGAGATATAATTTTAATTTTACCTTTTTAAATATTGCGCTTCTAAAGTAATACTGAAATTTAAAATAAAATAAAAGTTATAATTTGTTTATTATTTATAGATATGTATGAAATTTTATAGGTACTCACTTCGTTTATCAATTTCAATATCCATATTAATCTGGTAGATTCCACTGTAGGGACAAGTGTGTCGTTAAATTTAACCATATCATCGTGAACGTACTCTGGAACCGCTTTTTTCCACGCGATCCATTCTAACTTTTTGAAATCCAAATAATAGTCGTACCAAGTGGGCTCATCACAGGGAATGTATTTTAAATTTGTTCTTTTTGATCGGTCATTGGCGCTTTGGGCGAATTCAAAACCGGACAGTCGTTTAACGGTCTCGTCGAAGGTATAACGCGACGTCACATTAGTCAGTAACGCTCCCAAAGACAAATACAGGGCTTGCACGAAGACGGCTTCTAACACTCCCATGCCGACCATGAACGAAATCATCGAATTCAACGGTATGGCCAAATCATTACCGGTAATCGATGTTTTTGAACGATCAGCTGTTTTAACCGAGTCGGCGTCCGCTGAAACCAACGGTAAGATGGTATCCAAAATAAAGCAAAGTTGAGTTACCTATAAAAAACCAGGATTAAAAATCAGTAGAATATAGGTATTTTATCCGTAGTTTAGGGAGAACTTTTAATAATAAGACAGAAAATAGTTTTCTTTATTTATAATTCAAGTGTTGATAAATCGTAATTTCCAAAATTTTGGTACGTTTTAAAAGACGTAAAAAAATAATCCAGGAATTTTACAAATGTATATTCTAAATAGCGATGAGAATAAGAGAGTGTTAACAAAGGACAAGGAAGTGATAAATAGATGGAAATAATATTTTAAAGGGTTATTAAATGAGGAATTTCTGAGAGAGGCAATAAATCGAGTGGAATTTGGATATAGTGGATTTAATAAGAGAAGGAAGAAGTGTAGAATGTCGTGAGAAAAATGAACAATAAAAAGCGGTAGGACCGTATAATAGTACCAGTAGAAGTATGGAAAGTATTAGGGAGTTTAGGTATAGGGTGATTGATGAAGTTTTTAAATAAGGTACTAATTAAAGAGAAAATTCCAGAAGCGTGGAGGAAGAGTTGTGCAGTAAATATTATTTAAAGATAAAGGAAATATACAGGATTGTGAAAATTATAGAAAAATAAAACTTATAAGTCACAGCATAAAGATTGGTGAAAATATAATAGATAAGAGGATAAGAAGTGAGATATTTATTACGAATGTTTGGGTTTACGCCTGAAAAGTTTACAATGAAGCCAATATTTTTTATAAGACCAATAGTAGAGAATTATAGAGAAAACAAGAGGAAGTTGTGTTCATATAGTATTCATTGATCTAGAGAAAACGTATTACAAGCTGCAAAGATAGATCTTGAAGTAGGCGTGAATAAAAAAGGATTACCAAAGATGTGTGTGAATATCATTGAGGACATAATATAATAAGGTTTGAATACAAGAGTGAGGAGTTTGTGTGGATAAGCTGAGAATTTTGACGTCAGAGTATTGACAGAGATTATTTTTTATTTATTGATTCAAAAATGTCTTTACTTAAATGTCTTTAGATTAACACAGAAAATACATCATTTATTGATATTTACCATGTTCAATTTAGTTTGCGGTACAGCAGTCATTATCGGAGAAGATTTCTTACAATCGTTTTCATCTTTAAATATTAAATTTAACAACGCGGGTACGTATTTTTGAAAACATTGGTCCAACGCTGTTTGCTCCATCAAATTTCGCGGTTCTAACCAACGCTCCCAAAACGGTTTATAGCCAAGATTTTTGGGGTCAACGTAAACTATACCCATTCTAGACACCGTGGACGGAGCTGAATGTGTTAGGTGACCAACTTCGAACAATAAGTTGCATTGTGGTTTTATTCTAAACAAAATTATATGAATATAATAATATTAACCTATAGCCAACTTTTTAGAATTAGTGAACTAACAATACAAACTATATAAGGGATTATGATTTTCTATAATCTATTATTTAAGCTCAAAATCAAATGATTTTAAATCACAAATGTTGAATAATTACTTTTTATAAGTCATATCTAATTTTTTTTTAATTACGAAAAAGTGTACGTTACGTTACGTTACATTATTACGTTACGATCTTGTGTAAAACATAATACACCCGTTATCCAACGTCGTCCCAGGGTCCCATATGTTGTTTTCGCGTAAAAGTTAACTGTGAACACTTACTGACTCACAAGCTTATTATTATTTTCGCTGTGCTATATTTTACTATCTGCATAATTATAATGGAGTTACATACTATTTAAATTCTAAATTTGATGCAAATCGATATAAATCACGAAATGTTTATACGGTTAAAAATACTTATTTGAAAAATTTGAAAATACTGATAAAATTTTGGTTCAGAATCCACAGTAAATTTTAAATAGAATGATAAGTTCAGTATAATATTTAAACATAATAAAAAATTCGTTAATTCCTTATGAATATATATTTAATATTAGTCGTATACTAAGAAATAATTATTATTAAGTCACCAAACAACGTATATAATTTTAAAATGAATGAGTACCTATTCGTATTGATATATATTTTTAATGATTTGAATATTAAAACGCAAGGCTGGGTAAGTTAACTATATTTTTTAACTCGTTAAGTTAAGTTAATTGAAAATAATATAATCTAAGTTAAGTTATAAAAGTTACTCGTAGATTTTGATTAACTTTTAAAGTTAAAAGTTAATTTTGAAAAAAAAGTAACTTAATTTAGTTAAAAGTTAAAATTTCTTAATTAGGAAATAAAATTCGATATACGTATATATCGTGAAAAAGTAAAAAAAGGATAGTTAGGTACGCTCTTTACGCCCAAAAAAACTACTGGGGACTTCTTCTGCCTTAAAAAGTGTATACATGTAAAAATACAAATACAACACGTCATTTATATAAGAAATAAATAAGAAATCAGAAAATAACTCCTAACTGCCAAGATACCTACTTTTGTATGAAGTTAACTTGAAGTTAACACGTTCATTTTAATAAAAATATAACTTATCAAGTTAAAAGTTAATCTGAAAAAAAAGTAACGTGTTAAGTAACTTAATTAAAATTAACTTAACTTTTTAACTTAATTTTAACTTTTAACTCGTTAATGTCCAGTCTTGTTAAAACGTATCTTGTTAATAGTTAAATCCAAAATTATAACGAAATTTCATAAATCTGCATCTGGGAAATACCTAATAATTATAAAAATAAATATGGATCCGGATCTAATCATATTAATAAATGGTGGTTTTTATATTAGTTTATAATATATTTTATATTATATTATAATGTTAACGGGCGTGTATATTTTATTAAATCCATACGATGACTCGCCTGATTTTATCACCGTTTGATAGCGTTAACATTTTATTGTCGTCCATAACGGGATTTAAGTCGTCGACCCAAATCGAGTCGATATCGCCGTCGAACAATATTAAATAGTTGGACTGATTGTTGGGGACAACAGGTTGATTGGTGTTTCGGAAAATCGTCGTCAACAACCCGTCGTTCCAGGCTTTTGTAGTCGGATCCACGTGACCGTACAACTCTAATTTCGTGAACGCTTTCGGGTTGAGCGTTATGAGCTTCGTCGATATTTTCATGTGATTCAACGTTTCACATAACGAACTGATGATAACCGATTTCCCGCCACTCGTCGGGCCAATCACTGCGATCGAATTCCTACTGGCGAGCGTTTCCATTATTTGAACGATTTTCTCCACTTGGCTGTCCACCGTTATACATTTTTCGCGTTTCAAAACATTTTCAACCGCTACGTTAAAATCACCATTCGTAGTTTGTATATTATATTTCACTGTCGGAAACAAATCCGACATAAAAGATAAAAACAAAGGTATGTCTCTGTCGATTAATTTAGGCACGCTTAAATCTCTGGAAAAATAAATGCAAATTTATGAATAATTTTGTAATTTTGTGTTTATATTTTATACATTTGCACCTATATATAGGTAGGTACATTTCGTTTCGGTATTCACAATGTCTACGTATAGTGGAAATAATTTAAATCAACGAATTATTATTTTAGCATATGCAATCGTAAAAGATAACATGCACACTGCACAATATTGATTTTTTTTTTGATAGAAATGTTGAAATTTTTCTATTGTTATTTCACATTTATTGTCAAACGACTATATTTTTAATTTTTCTTCAAGTCAAAAACATATTGTACTTACAATAAAGTTTATATGAAATAAATTCGAACTATATTATAACATATACTCGTGTACATTTCCTGAAACTCAATAAATATTTATAAAGCACTTGCTTTTACATTTTGAATATTATGATTTATAACCAATTTAATATCGAATATCTATAATGTTAAAATATATTTGTTTAGTTAAAAAGAGTTGAAAATAAAAAAAATAAACAGTAAAACAAATAATTAATTTTACAATTTTTATTAATATAATAAAAATGAGTAATTAGGTATAGGTAGAGTTAATTTGATTTATATACTGAAAATAATTCCAGTAAACAAATAGATAGTAATGTACCTAATTTGTATATTATACATACATTATATCGTCTTATATTTTTTTTACATTTCCAAATATTATTTTGAAAATTGCAGTACAAATAACAATAAATTTGCATTCTATACAATAATAGTTTTCTTCTACCTCTTCTCCTTAGCTTCCTCTTATAAAAATTTTTAATCGGCCATCCTAGTCTTCTACTTCCACTTAACTCGATCTTCTGCATCTTCTTCACTTATACCTGCTCACCTCATATCACTCTCTAATATCTATTATATCACCTCACCTTGTTTTTGGTCTTTCTCTTGTCACATTCCTTTAACATACATAAAATCTGTACTATTCTTACTACCTATGCCTTTTCCCTTCTTAAAACATGTCCGAGCCATCTCAATCTATTTTCTTTCGTTTTTTTTATTTATAATTGAAACCACTTCTATACTAATGTATAATTTTATCTTCTCTAGTCACTCCACTAATTCATCTTAACATTACCATCACTGCTATACTCATCCTCTGTTCTATCTTCCTATCTACTACCCAACATCGTGATCTGTACACAATTGCAGGCTTCCTCACTATTATATAAATTTATTTGTTAACCCGATTGAGATTACTTTGTTACACAAAATATTTGATATCTCTCTCCACTTTATCCATACACACTTTATCTTATGTTTTATGTTTTACTCGAAACTACAATCGTTCAAAAGGAAAGATCCTAAATACTTGAACATCAAATCAAATCGGATTATTTTACAAAATGTGATTGGAGCCGTGATTCTGTAAAGCATAATTTTGCATATCAAATATTAACAACACCGGCCCCCTTAATAATCGTATATCGAAAATTATTTTTCTTAGATTGTTACATACGTTATTTGCGTATACGTTACACCATCATATATTTATATTCCAAAATGTGATTTTAAAAATTTTACCTAGTTAAAATTATAATAATTTTTAAATGTATACATACATCAATATTTAACTTTAATGTTTTAACCCTTTGCAGCCCAATGATAACTTTTGGAATCATGGTTTTTATCTATTATTTAAAATTACTGTGTTGGCATTATCAATTTATTTATGACAATTTCTCATTCAGAATTTTACGTTCTTTATAATATCCAAATAATAATTAATACATAGGTATTATATTATATACAATATTGTTTTAGTGTTTATTCAATACCTAACTAGTAACCATAAAAGGAAAGTGATATACTAAAAATAATAATTATATTCCTATAATATGTACATTATTAATATTTTTATTTTAAAATTTATATTTATTGTTAACTAAAATTCAATATATATAATCAAAAATAAATTAATTGCATGTTCCTAAGTATAACATAAGTTTTAAATATATTCTAATATATATATATAGATTCTAATTACTATAATATTTTTAACTAATAAAGATTTGTAAATGTTATGTAGTTTTTTAAAAAAGAAAGTGATAATACTAAAAATAATTATGTTCCTATAATATGTGCATTCTATATTTTCACAAAAGTTTATTAGTTATTATTTTAACATAAGATATGTATATTTTATTTAAATAAAGGTTTACATTATTATAATATTTGTGATTCTCAAGTAAAAAATTTATTACTTTATTTGCCTTTATATCCTTTTTTTTATATACATATTATATACATATTTTATAATTATATGTGTTATTTTATTATTTAAAATAATATACCTAGAATTATTGAAATACAATCTAAAGGATAAGTATATAATAATAAATTAAAATTATGCCCATATCGGCCCAATGATTCCAAATATAATCATGGCTAGGAAAACTTTAAAAAACATGAAAATTAAAAATCAAAAATATTTTGCCTTATTTAAAGCCTTTTTAATTTAAGGATTTCATATAGTGGGCTGGAAAGAGTTTTAAATAATTAAGGTAATTTTCTAAAAAAAAATTTTTAATTAAATTTTTAAAAATTGTTTTAACTTTGAAAATGAATAATGTATAATAGTAATACTCGTATACCAAAAACAATGCACTTTGAACATTTAGGTATCTAATTTTCATCTACCTTGCTCCGTTATATCTAAAGTTTCCGATATTAATTATATTCATTAGAATTTGGTTAGAAGATCTTTCCAAGTACTATTTTTTTTTCGTTCTTTTTACGATATTAACATTAGTAAGATTCAAAAATATGTTTTATTCAAGTATGAAATTTTTTAAATTATGTTTTTTAAAGTTTTATAAACGATCTCTATAGAAATTATTAAATGATCAATTAATGTTTTCAAAATTTTGATTAAAATATGCTTTTGAATAAAATAAAAAAAAATTTTTCATAATGTTAAAAAATATATCATTGACTTATGCCTACGAGTGGATATATTCATTTGCGATAAACATACAAACAAACAGATGTATGTATAAAGATTAAAAATAAATTAGAATTTATGTAGTACCTTAATTATATACAATGTACATAAAATATAGTTCATATTTTACATAACGATTTTTTAATTTTTAGCATTCAAAAATAGAAAAATAAGTAAACATTTTCACTAAAAATAGTGTTAGATTATAAAATTGTACATATTATTTAAACATTTTTATCAAAATATACAAAATATGAGAATGCAAAACGTGATATCATTCGGATAATGATTAACACGTATCGATAAACATTCGTTACAAAGAGCGAACCTTGGAGATCATTGGGAAACTTTTGTTTCTATGATTTGGGCTCGAAGAAGACTCGAATTAAGACTGTAATACGAATACAGTCGATTGCGTCAGAAAATATTCCCAAAAATAATATTGATATCGTGGAAAAATAATTTAGCCTATTTTACATAAGATTTCAATTTAATAAAAATATAATATTTGAAAATCAAAATGTTCAGAACTACATTCGATTTATAGAAAATAAATCAGTACATTTAACATATTTTCTTTTATAGTATTAGAATACTCAATATTTTCATTTTCACCAAAATTTCTCATAAAATAAAACGTTGATTTTTTAATCAAAATACACATTGGTTCGTATAATATGATAGTATATAACGTTATCATAGTTAATAAAAAAATATTTGAATTGTGTACTAACCGTAATACTTTCATAATTACTACATTTTCTTCGAGTTCTGGCTGTTTAGTTACCATGTTTCTCGCAGTTTTGATTACTAATTTCAACGACCTTAAATCAAATACGTAATTTAAAGGATTTGTAAGTCCTTCTTTGCATAACTTATAAAGTAACGATATTTTCTTCGATAAAACCTGTAATAATAATAATAATAATATGATATTAACGATTTAACGAGTTTAAAATTTAAGAGTTTATTAAATATTAAATTAACCTTAGCTTCTAAAAATCCTTCGGAATATAATACAGTGAAACATATCTGTTCGAAATCGGGTATGAGACAAATCACTGGTCTAAAATGATTTTTTATGATTTCATTGATCTCTTTATTTTGTCCATTCATTTCTTCGATATTCATAGTGATTAATATACCAACTTTTGGATTTATATTTATCTCGTATTCCGTAAACTAAATAATAATCGTTTGATATTATATTATATTTTAAAATGGTCAATTAGAGTAGATGGTGAAAAATGGCATTACGTTGATTTCATTTTTATTTTCTAACAATGCCCATTTTACAGAAAACAGTAACGTCGATATGACTGACAAGGTTTTCTGAGAAATACGATTGAATTTCGTAAACAATCCCCAAATTCTACTTTGGCAAATTCCGTTTAAAAATTTTCCGAATGTCTGATGATCCAAACCGTCGCTACAATTAATGATCCTGCATAAACTTCCCAACATTTTAGCCATAGCCAAAGTCGTTTCGGTTTTACCTGTTCCAGTAGGACCTAAAAATAATTATAGTTACAGCTATTTTAATTATCATATAAAAATATTTGTATAATATACATTTAGGATATTTTTTGATATTATTAAGCCATTTCTTGTAATTATTAATTATTCGAGATCATTTTCAATCATTACCCTCCAATTTATTGAAAAATAATAAATTTTTTTTATTTACAATATATATGTATTGTATTTCAATTTTTTGTAATTCAACATTTGTACGTAAATTCTGGTAACACCAAAATGAAAACGCAGATTTTCACCGATATCGGATGTCGTAAATTGTAATTTTACTAACCGAATCTTCATTTATGTTGGTCAATCCACGATGCTCACTAATCAGTATTAACGCATTTTTACGATTTAAAATTTTTTTTTTTTAATTTTTAGAACATTTGTAATGTTTTTAAAATCATAAATTCACATTTTAAGGGCATAAATTAAATTTATTACTTTGTCTTTTTTGGTCATCAAAGGGACCTATAATAATTATTATTCATGTATAAATAATAAAAGTATCTACATTTTATTCCTTACCGTGAATTACGCAACCCAAGCACGTCATTAATGCTTGAGTAAAAGTCAGGAATATACGATTAGTCAACGGAGTTATAACGATATTTTTATTCGATCCCATGTATTCATATCCGTAGTTAAAAAAGCCTAAATAAATATGAAAATATTTTATTATTGAATTGGAAAAACGAAATAATTTTAAGATAAATTTAAAATAAGTTTTGATCGCTACATATCGTTTTATAAACTAAAATTATTAAAACATGAGATTTTTGAATAAATACCTGAACATTGTGCTATGTACAAATTATCTTTGCTTTTCACCCAATACGATTTCAATACACTTTCCCACTCGAATGTTTTCGCAATGGTCACACTGAAAATGATAAAATATTGAGTGAAATAATATTAAATTCTAATTAAAGCTTATCTAATTTATTACTTGTTTGTTATAAACGATTCGACAATATCTCTATGATAAACGTCCAATATTATAATAGAATTATATTTATTTCTTTTACTTTCCGACATTTCTTTTTTAATTTCTATGACTATTTCATTAATTTTCATATTCAATTGATTAAAATACTGTTTCATACTCAAATGATTACCCTAAAACAAATTTTATATCAATAACCACTAACCTGATCAAACAGAATAGAGATGGTCTTTAGTACTCTTTGCAGGGTCTTTTATATAAATACTTAGTAGATATATGTATTTATTAGCTGAATTACCCGGCTTCACACGGAACAGTCTTACAACGAAAATAGTCATTACGGAATAGTTTGGATAGTCTTAGTTTATTACCTTTGGTTATAAAACAAATAGAAAGCAAACACGAAAATAACAAATAAATAAATAGACTTTAATAAATCCTTATAGTTTGTATGCCTAGTCAGTACTTTATGCTTTTTTTAGAATACTTCTTTGTATACAATATTTTTGGTTTTTCCTTCGGACCGCAGTTTTACCAGACTGTCAGGAGAGCTTATATGCGAACAAGCAACTTACAATTGGCCATGGAAGAAACAGTTATTCTTTAAGTCCAGTCCTGCCACTTTCAAAGAGTGCCCATGCGCTTTGTTAATTATCATGACAAAACAGATCTTGACAGGAAACTGTATTGAATTGAAAGTGGTAGTCAGATGGAATCAAAGGTATTCTTGATTCTTAACACTTGCCCATAACTGAGGCGCATGTAATACAGTACCGTACACGAGATATGGCAATGAATAAAAAAAACACGAACCGTCTCCGTCCACATGCACCATACAGGTACCATGACACCGCAAACGGCAATAAGCTCCATGTGTGTTTAATTGTTTTTTAATTCAAACTTTGCTCGGCAAATGATTAATTTTATTTTTCACAGATTTTTTACTGTTTTTGTACACCGATTTAATTGATTCCACCCGAGTCGAGTCTTTATCAAAAGTTAGTGCAGAACAATAATTTTAATTCGAGTGTACACGAAGTATCTACTGGAAAAAATTTCGTTTTCTCCAAAACAACATTACATTACAATGAAAATCATAGGTACGGCACGACAGAACAGTCCACGAGTCACGGTGGCAGTACGGCTTACATATGAATGAACGTCCGCGTGTCTAGCGATTGTAACTCTGAAATTGTTGGGCAAGCGATGCACGAAAGACTGTTCGGGCCCCACGGCAGCGTTTGTAAATTTAAGTGCGTGTATTGGTGTAAGCCAACATATTATTATTATTATCTGTATATATAAAATTCAAATACCACTCACTCACCCACTTAAACGCAACATTTTTTTAAAATCCTTTTTCATTGCACGGTTAAAGTATTAGAGGAACCACTATTCCAAATTTAAATTTCGTACGTTGTGTAGTTTTTAAGGTACAGCGATCAGTGAGTGTGTGGTATTTGAATTTTATATATATATATAGATTTATAAATGTATGTATATATATATATATATAAATATACATATATTAAATGAAATATTTCATAAATATACTTTTTTTTAACTTATTCGTATATACTTTCTTAAGCCATTTTCAAAAATTGTTAAGTATAAATATTTATAAAATTAATTATATATTTTACTTACCGAACTGATTTCATTGAAAACGTGTTCGACTTCTACTGTCCACCATACGTTGTCGGCGGTCAGACAAACAGACTCTGGAAAATTATCAATCCAATCGTACCTAGTGTTCGAACCGGAAATATTTCCTAAATCCAATATAGCTTTTTTGATCGTGTATCGATTCGATTTTTGCATTTGATCGATAACTTTGAGCATCCATTTATCAACGGAATTTTTAATTATCACGTTGTTTTTAAATACCAATACTTCGTCGTTACACGACTTCATTGCTGTAACTGAATGGTTTTGATCATTGGATTCGAAAATTAAATTTTTGATATTGTCGAATATCTAAAATATAATACATTTCTTATAAAATATATAATGTACACGTTGAAATTGTTTTAGGGTCCCGACACACTAGGACGGTTTGCCGACGGCAAGAACCGTACGGTTCGCCGTTCAAAATTGTCTAGTGTCACACTTCTACGGTTTTCATACGATTTCAAAAATTTGTATTATGATAATTATTTTAAAATAATATTTGAAATCAGTATTCAGTTATCAGTGCCTGTGAACTGTCCTGCACGTATTAAATACAACATTAATATATATATTTACAAATAATTATTTTATTTTTTTAAGAGCAAAAATTTAAATAAAGGTAAGTGGAAATATTGAAACTATTGTACAAAAATAATTTAGTTAAAAACCATGATTTAACATCATTTTATTTTTTATTCAGTATGAATTATGATTGGACCGATTATTATAGAAATGCTACACGAGTTGTAGCTATTTCTGAAGCACTTGGACTATTGAGCCCTTAAAAAAAAAAGAAGTTACTGGGTTCATCCATATAATGCAAACCAAAAAGAAACAAAACGATTCTTAGAATTTTATCAAAAAATAAGAACTCATCCAGATAAATTCTTTGAATATTATAGGATGTCAATAAAATTATTTGATTGTTTAAATTAAGACCATGGCTGACTAAACAAATTACCAAATTTCGTAACCCAATCTGTGCCGAAGAAAGACTGACTCTTACTCTAAGGTAATATATGCACCCACTACTCAGATTAAAATACAATACATAAATTAGTAATTACAATATTATAAGTTTGAAAACACCACGGTAAAAATCTTCACACGTTGGGTGGGCCAGTGTACATAAGTACATCTAAGATTCAATTTTAGAGAAATTTCTATCAAAATTTTTACAAACGTATGCATTTAAAAAAAATGGATTTATTTGACACTATAAAACATTTTTAACAAATTACTCAAAAATTTGTATTGCCCTAAATATTTATTTATAATAAGTTACATATTAAATATTTCATAAAAAATCGGCCCAGTGAACATAGACAGAAATTCTATAGATTTTTAGGGTGGCTAAAAATTTACCTTTAAAAATATTATATGTAAAATTGTTATTTTTATGTTGAGTTATGAAAACATTTTGGGGAGCTATTATAAAATTGGGGGGGGGGCTTAGCCAATGAATCAGACCGGTTTTCCCTATAACCCTTTAACTTTAGGATAAACCCCCCAAAAAATTGAACACAACTTCTTCTCAATGCGATAATTGATTATCGTCTATTACTATTTTTTTTTTCAATTAGTGATTGGTTTCATCAAAAATTAACTCGAGTTTTTCATTTATTTATTCACTGTTGACAGGTTTTTGTCAATTGGAACAAATTTTGTTTCATTACAATTTGAATTTTTGTTAGGAAGAAGTACTATATCTTCAATAATACATTTTTCAATTGCATTAATGAACTCTTCAGTGTCGAAAAAAGTCATTTTGACTTTGACTCAAAAACTGCAAGAAAAAAAAGCAACATACGCAAGTCTACAACCGTACGTTGTCGCCGTTGTTGTGTGACATGTGTGATAAGAAATCATGAGGATACGATGTGTTTTGATAACCGTACGGCATTACGGCTCGCCGCAAAAACGTGACATGCAACGGTTGTCCGGCGCATCGGGCCACCGTCAACGGCGTCAACCGTGTAGTGTGAACCCGGTACGTTAAAACGTATGTAAACTTGACTGAACGGCGAACCGTACGGTTCTTGCCGTACGGTAAACCGTCTTGGTGTGTCGGGGCCCTTAGATATAAATACAAAGAACAGATTTAGAGATCCTGAAAATGTTATATTTAATTTTTAATTTAATTTTATTACAATACGGGCTGTAGTCCAAAAATGGTAAATACTTAGAATATTGATAACAAGTAAGAAAAATATAATAGATTTAAAATAAATAATAGGTACGTTGACAAATAAATTTTATAAATTAACAACAATTAAAACAACAAATAATATTTATATAGGTCCTCATTAGCAATATCCATCATTCTAAGAACAGGTTTGTTACTTACATAATTAGTAGTATACTTGGACACAGAAAATAGATAGGTATGACGGGCATTAAATTTTAAAATTTATCAGGTTAAGAAGATCCGAAGAATCGATAAGGCCGTCAATTAACTTATTAAGAATTCTAAGATTAGCCTTAGGATTATCCTCCTGCGAACTAGCGAACCTATAGATTATGATATGATTTTACTGTAGAATAATCATGAAGAGAATGACACATTTTTAAGACAAAACCAGCAAAACTTAAAAATAATATTTGCTGAACTCTTTCAATTTCATTTTTATAACTTGCTGTGTAAGGATTCCATATGACAGCATCACACTCCAATACAGACCTAATAAAAGCACAGTACAATAATTTTAAAAGATCCATTAACTTTAATTCCCTACAAATCCGTCTAACAAAACCAAGAATTTTTAGTGCTTCACACACTTTTCAATGTGCGAGTGAACATTGAAAAACTCATAATCAAATAACATGTCAAAGACGCTATTACCCGATGGTACCAAGGGAATAGGTACCGTGCATATTTTAAATAATTGGTTCTTTTTTGTGAATGATGAGGTATATCAATCATTCCCAATTTTCCCTGAAATAAGTTGATGCGAATTTACACATACCTGGATAATATGTTCTTGGATAGCGATTGGATCAGAATTACCGTATATGAACAACAAATCGTCATCGGATATGAAATAAAATCTGGGAAAGCGGTTTCGCTTCTCGGCGATATAACTGTTCAATTGCTTTTGACTAGTGTCTAAACGGCATTCTAACCATAATAATTGGTTCATAATATTCGGCTTCAAACATTGTTCCAGAATCTTTGAGTTTCTGTTTGCGTTGGCCATTACCTAAACACATCAATAATTCAAATTCGTACATTAGTTATAAAACGATTAATGTATAGGTGCGTATGATTAACAGGTCCCTAGATCATACAGCAAAGAAATGTTTTTAAACAAAATTGAAATATTACAACATTGCGATGTGTTTCATGATTATTTTCATGTTTATGAACAACACTTTAAAAACCACATTTTTAAAATTGTGTAAGTTAATTTAAATCTCTTTGTGCATTTAAATAATATAAAACGTAGGTGACAAGGCAAGTTCTCAAAACAAACAATACATCACTTTAGTATAACCACGTTTTTTTTTACAATTTACTTTTTTGAAACCAATATTATTTTCGCCATTTTCGAATTTAATTATCGGACTAAATTTTGAAATTATAACAATTTTTAATGTTATAAAATTGTCGTAATATGCAGTTTATTACGATATGATCTCCCTATATATTGTCGTGTAGTACCTAGTCTATAATGGATTACCACTGTATTCCTAGAACACGGGTTTCCGGTTCAAATTTCTCGGCAGACCGAATATATTTTTTGCAAATTTTTTGGTTATTTAAAATATTTTATTAATGTTAAAAAGATGCGTTTAAAATATAATTGTTTTTCAATGAACAGCTAGTCATTATTGTAATTTAAAAATAATTTTTTGCTACTATCGGGGTTTGTCAATCGATCGCTAGCCTGCGCAGATCACTTACTTAGTTAGAATAGAGTATAATATAGAAACGTTATTATAAAAAATGTATATATATATAGTTTAATGCCTGTGACATCAACTACATTGTAACTAGGTACTACTTTTCTTTTTTGAAATCTAAGTTACATACTACAGGTATATACATACGTCTTTATAGATTTCGTTCAATTCATCGAATTTTTCAGCTTCTTCGGGTAAAACGTACGCAATCTCTTTACCGGAATATATTTCTGCGAGGTAAATCCATTTCTGCTGTACAAACCACCACTTATTCAGAACCTCATTGACGGTCGATAAATATTTCTGCCACGTTTCCACTTTGGGTAGAAACGGTTCGACTGAACTAAAACATTTATACATTTAAGGGTTTAGTAATCATGTGCTACCGAGTTCTAGTTTTTTATATATAAAATAAAACATTCTAATTAGCATTAAGAGGATGCTATACCCGCATTTTCTGTCTCCGTCCATCTAATTGGCAATATAGCAAAATTATACAACTTAAAATTGAAATTATGGCATTTTGGTTAGATTTAGAGCTTAAACACCTATTATCAAATTTAACGAAAAGAATAATTTCGAGTGAACCTCATGAGCTTTTTGTAAAATATTGTCAGAAAAAAAAGTTACGGCATTTTTAGTTTTTGATATTTTTAAATAGCTTTATTTTTTTCGTCAGACGATATTTTACAAAATGTCCATGAGGTTCACTCGAAAATATTCCTGGCTTTAAATTTTGTTATAGATGTTTATACTCTAAATTTAACCTAAACGCCAAAATTTCAATTCTGCGTAGTGTGATTTTGCTATATTATCTGTTAGATAGACAGAGACAACAAATGCGGGTGTAACATCCTCTTAAGCAATGAACGCCCGAACCTCCAACTAAAACTAAAAAATATTAGACAACCATAGACCCATTTTTTAAATTTATGCTCATGAATGTTACCCCGCTTTCAGGCATATATAGTGTAATATGTTTTAATTTTGTTTGAACATGAAAATGAAAGAAAGAAAAAAATTCTGAAATTAATTGTATAATTTCTTTTAAATTTTACACAGCTTTTACTATAAATATGGACACAAATATTTATCTAACAAATATATAGAAAAGATAACACCACAGTCAGAGGTTTAATTCTGTTTAAGTCTCTTACATGTACATTTCATAATTATTGAAACTTATAAAAACATATTACGATGTGTCACTTAAATTTGTCACTGCACTGATTCTGGAACTCTATGGTATAAGTGAAATCTTTAGTTTTGGTTCATAATCTCGTCCAATTTGACTGAAAATTTGATATTTTCACTCTTAAATCAGTATGAATATTTATTCTGTTACGATATTTATTTTTCATATCAAAATAGGCTGAAATGCATGTTCAAATCAATGAGTCATGTAAATAGGGATCAAATACCTTGAATCTTTCTCGATCAGCTGTTTTTAGTCACTTTGGACAATTAACAAAAACGCAATTAGTTTTTATCTTTATAAATATTTTTCATCGTTCTGTAATTTACCGAATATTTTATTTTTTTAACCCTGCGAACCCCCTAAATTTAATCTACAGATCCCCGGGGGTCAACCACCTTTTGGGAATCACTGTTCTAATGTATATAATATCGTTAATTACTATGAATTCATCATTTTATGCATGGTAATTTGATCGTCCTCCAATATCTGTAACACGTTATGAACTCCAAGTAGTTTATGTTTAATGTTTAACGTGGCGTAAGAGTATTTTTCTATGTTTAAACGCATCGTGTTCCATCGCTATAAAGTGTTAAAAATGTAGTTATTTACATTTGTCGATAAATAATTTGAATAATAATATAATTAAATAATTTTAATAGTTTTAAAGACAAATACTGGTCAGTAGAAGGGTGAAATCACTTTGCTCGTCGTGTAGGATATCGGCATTGGATGTATTTATTGATATCTAATGATATTTAATGAATGTCTTACAATAAAACGATTCTAAGTGAAGCTCGGTATAATATCATTATCCCGTTATTTTCAATAGTTTTTCTTCATGCATAAGAAAGCCACTGAGGAAATCGAAAATTGGCTGTTTTAAAATACCAACTACAATAAATTGCCTATCCGAAAATTCTTATTTAACTTCTTCTACCCATAAAGTGTAAAGAATATGCAGGGTAATTCTTTTATCGTACTCACCTAATTTTCTCTGTGAATATTCAACTTTTTAAAATTGTTATAAACTTGAGATACATATTCTTATTAAAGGTAGAATATTTTTATTATTTTTTATCCTTAATGATTTTGGATTTTATACTTTTCTTAAAGCTATATTTATTATTTAATATTCCGACGCAAAATATTTTTCTGAAAACTTTAATGTATAGGTAGGACGGTAGGTATTTAAAGTTTGACAGAAGATGTGAAGAGAGACAACGGATAATTTTTATAGTACCCCATACTACTCCACTATTCTAAACTTCAAATATTAATATATAATTAACTGTTGCTTCAGTATTCGACATTGATACACCGAAATTTTCATACAAATATTTTACGGGAGAATATTTAGTCAAAAAATATAGGTTGTTATTTAAGAAAGTAAAAAACCTAAAAAAAATTAGAATTAAAAATTCTAACTTTTTAAATTAGAGACATAAGTATCTCAAGCTTACAATAAAATTAAATTATAAAAGATAAATTCACAGAGAACATTAGGTGGGCATGATATAATAATAAAAAAAAATCTAATTTCAACATTTTATAAAAATTACTAAAATATGGTAAACAAATTTGATATTTTAACCACATCATTATAGTGTTATAATAAATAATGAATATTGATTTAAAGTTTCTAGCATTATAATTTTCCAATTTATAACAATTTTAATTTATATTTGGTCATTTTCTGTAGTTTCTCATTTACACTCTTTAAAAACACTGACTTTAAAAAAT
This sequence comes from Pemphigus obesinymphae, assembly GCA_025469235.1. NCBI lineage: Eukaryota > Metazoa > Arthropoda > Insecta > Hemiptera > Aphididae > Pemphigus > Pemphigus obesinymphae. The sequence continues at coordinate 3,615 of JAIPRL010006156.1, read as the reverse complement.
CATGTCTATAAAGTACCAACTTGAACGAATTTTCAATCAGTAAGCTCTAAACCAAAAATCTCCTACTTTACTCATTGTATCTGAAAAAATGTGTACATAAAACATAAAATAAAACACAACAACATATCGATGTAAAACCAATATATTCCTTGCTACGCTCAGAATCTAAAATATGTCAAGACTAAATCACTGTAAATATCGAAATATTACATTTGGGTGAACACCGAGCGGATCATTTGATCAAAAAAATAATAATTATCAACTTGTATTTTGGTGAAAAAGTATAAAGCCAAAAATTTGAAAACACGAAATTGGTATTTAGACATTTTGAAAAAGACAAAAATTTTCTTTGTATAATTCTTTAGTTATCGATAAAAAGGTGAAATATAATTTTATAATATTACAATATAATTATCATCCTTTTTCTATCTAACGATATCATAGATACATATTACATATATCACTGATAAATGACTATATACAAGAAAATATATACAATCACTATTATAAACTATACTGAATTTATTAAACTAGGTAGTCTTATAGCATGGTACAAATTTAATTTTACTCTTGAACTTTTGATCAAAATATTATTAGACTATAAAAAGTTTCGATCTCGTTTATTCGACAACTTGACACACAAACAAATTATTTTTTACCAAATAAGGGTATTAGAATCAGTACCTCATTTATTTCTTTCAGTTTTTGTTCGATGTTATTTTCATCAATAGCTTTACACAATATATTATTAATAATATTTTTATGTTTTACAGCTCGCATTTTTAGAACAATACCAAAAGTTATAACATCTTCATCGTGGTTAAATTGTACACCTAATAAATGATAAGTTTTTTAAATTAATTATTAATTCCGAAATCTATAGCTATGAGTAGATTAATATTTATCCTACACAAATGGGATCTACCTGTAGGTACGGTAGATCCCATTTGTGTCTGCCATACTTTCTTATTCATATCCCCCTTTTATCTACTATACATGACTCCATTACTCTCTTAATAATCTCTAACCATTTTTCTTCGGTATACTTCTCCTTTGTCTTGCTTCTGTCAACGCTTTATAATATTATCGCATCCGATCTTCTCTCATTTTTCTATCTATATGGACACGAATCCTAAACTACATCTTATTTACTTATTTCATGTCTACCTAACTTAGTAGCCTTGCACATCCACCTCATGATCCTCATTTCAACAACCTCTATTTTCGTATCCATGCAACATGGCTTGTCTATGAATATTTTATTTCGCCCTAAATAGCGCATTTTTGTCACATAAGATGCCAATGTACAAAAACCTATACATTCTACAATTCCACCATCATATACAAAACATTATAGGTATCCACGCGTTTATATGTATATTTGATAAACCATTTTAAGCATATAAAACGGTTTTAACTTCTTAATCTACATAGCGCGAGCGTTTTAAATTTTAAAACGGTTTAACATTCTTAAACCGTTTTAAAGTGTTTACATGACATAAATGCATTTTAATTTCAAAACGGTTTAGTGTTAAACCGTTTTAACGCCATCATATAAACGTAGTAATTGTGCCCTTTGTCTCGAAATGGCCTATCTTATACGTGCTAAAGTTACTCGTTTCACACAATGATTAATATAGCTTAAAATATTATTTTCGATTTGTTTTTTTTTTGTAAAGTATATATTTATGTGCTGAAGGCAATGGTAAAGTTATAGTTTCAATATAGAGCTTGACTTATTTTAAATATTAAAATTACTCGATATAGAATCGCGCGCCTCCTCAGTACTCAAATGACGCAGTACGACCTGACGCTTGCGCTAATGAGTAAATTCTAATTCCATCATCGTTTTAAGAACATAAAGATACATCAGATTAAAGAATAAAAAAAGTTAAAATATCACTTTAAGTCGTTTTAAATAACATGTTTAACTTTAACACATGTAAGACAGACCGCTGTGAGACAAAGGACACAATGACGTAATACGGTAATTTTCAACTTACCAATTTCTCATTAAATAATTATTTTTTTTAAAATTGAATTTCTACCAAATAATTTTTTCATAGTTCTGACTACAATTAATAAGTTCTAAATTATGACTTAAAAATAAATGTTTGTGCTGTGTGCTCTTCAACTACAAATCTAACTATAATACATTTTTTCTCTCTTATTTCCAAACTTGAATGTCAAATATCCTGTTTTAGATCCAAATATTTTCAATGCATTTCTCTCCAATACATCCTTAAATTCTTCTAGCTTATCATGTAAATCATCTGTACTCTCATTTTCTAATACCATATTATCTGCAAACATCACACATTATTAGTGAAATAAATACGCACTCTATCAATACATTTTTTTACTATACTCATAATACTCCATTCTTCATATTTTTATACCTATAGTTTAATTTCGGCTTTAAAATTACTAATATGTTCTATAATCAATATACGATTCCTATCAATTTATAATTATAGAATAATATAACTACAACTTTTAAGTATGAATCTAAATATTACCAACAACATCCAACATTTCTTTCCAATGTCTAGACTTCAACGAGTTATTCTTTAACTTTAGGAAAATGGGTACACTGAGTCTTAATTCCTTTAGATAATTTGATAAAATTTTCGCTGGAAGTGTATTTTGTGCTAAATCGGGAAGTCTCTTAAATTGTAACACGAGAGCTCCGAAAGCTTCGCGTACAAATTCTATCTTAATTTCAAGCCATGGTATGTTCGACCACTTTTCAATGTCCGATTTCTGTTTTTCGTACAACGAGTATACCAATTTCATATATTGAAATTCGGAATAGTACGTATCGAATTTTTCGGTGTTTAATAATTTCAAATTGAATAGTTTTTCCTCCCTGACTAATTTTTCTTTTTGTTCTTTCAAATTGTCAAAATCGGAATTATATTCCTAAATTATTGTTAATTACAATATTACGATTAAAATTTAAAACTACAAAAGACAGTAAATTTTATACAAACGTTCATTAAGGCAAGCCCCAAGTCTAGGTCATCGTTGATTTTCTTCGAACCACGTTGATCGTAATTTTCTAAAAATTCATTTACACTGTGTGAAAATATTTCTATGTCTATTCTAATCGTGTGTGACCATATAGCTTTTGCTTTTTCTAAAAACAATTTCTTTTCTAAAGCGGTCTGTTGTAACAACGTCCAGTCGTCCTGTATGTACGAAATATACATAATGTCTTCATGGGGCATTGTAACGCCAGCTTTTTCCAAAACGTAAATTCGATGGTTTAAATTTTGAAAAAATATCTCAACATTCACTTGTTCCGTTCGTATTTCTTCGATTTTACAGAGATGGTTGTGAAAATCTTCCCCGTTTTTTATTTCATTGTTCGTTAGTATTTTGAAGGTCTGTAATATTTATACTTTTATTTTAATATATACGAACTAAAAATGATATAAAATAAAGACTTAAGCGAATAACAAATCAATTATAAAGAGATAAATATATTTATCTCTTTATATATGTGTGTGTGTGTAGTAAGTTCGATCAATTTTCGGATTACTTATTTTGTCAACAGTTTACACTTTAGGAGTGAACGACTATCTTCTAGGAAGCGAACGCCAGTGTCCGCCG